>JAEQML010064816.1:0-21667 GCA_016904865.1 Pissodes strobi | reverse complement strand
AAAAAGCTTTGGTAGGCTCTATCGCTCGGAGGGCGATAGAGACAACATATAACCTTGGTTAATCCCTTGGCGGTGAACTTGAGCCACATGACGTCAAGGTTGTTCGGTTCGAGTGTTTCCTCGCGGCGACATGAAAGGTCGCTTCGTACAAAAAGGCATATTCCGAACTTATGTCTAAATCGGGTATGTAAGTCGTAACCAGGATAGGGGTAGTTCACTGTTGTTGTAGAACATACTTGTGTTTCTGTAAGGGCTAGTATGTGTGGTCTATTTGCTTGTAGATGTTGGTGTACCGAATTTATGTTTGTATTTAGGCCTCTTATGTTGCAGAAATCTATTCTAAATTGGTTCCGTATCTTTGCTATCTGTGAAATGCGGAATGAAGGGCTCCCAGGGCCACCCAGCGCCCGGAGATCCGAATGGCCGGGGAGTTTACTTCCGAAATATTTTGATCCTGGAAGCACCATCATGTCCATATATTCCTACTGTGGAAGCGGGGAACACCAACGCGGAAGCGGAACGTGATTTGGGAAAACCACTTAGCACCTCCCAGTTCTGGTGGGGTGGTCTTTCACCGGACGATGCGAGTAGACGTATGCATCTACCACCTGGGGCCGCTTCCACTGGAAGCATCGGCCTCAGACTCATTGCTCTGGTGGTCCCTAGTCTGACAGGGGTAAAAATGGGGTTTGTTGGATCACTCCCCAGTGATCAGCTCCAGACTTTGTACTCTAGTATTCTCCAGCCTGGAGGAGGACGATGGGATTTGATGGGCCACATCCCGTGGCAACTTGGAATGGCGGGGGCGTCACTCCCCGTAATCAAACTGCTCTCACCAGTTTGACGTTCCTGCCTGCTAATACAATGCAGCCCCTCTTGTCACAAACTGTCATTGATCAGCTCCAGACTTTGTACTTCGGTGTTCTCCAGCCTGGGGGAGGACGATGAGATTTGATGGGCCATATCCCATGGCAACTCGGAATGGCGGGGGCGTCACTCCCCGTAATCAAAATGCTCTCACCAGTTTGACGTTCCTTCCAGCTAATACAATGCAGCCCCTCTTGTCACAAACTGTCATTGATCAGCTCCAGACTTTGTACTTCGGTGTTTTCCAGCCTGGGGGAGGACGATGTGATTTGATGGGCCATATCCCATGGCAACTCGGAATGGCGGGGGCATCACTCCCCGTAATCAAACTGCTCTCACCAGTTTGACGTTCCTGCCAGCTAATACCATGCAGCTCCTCTTGTCACAAACTGTCATTGATCGGCTCCAGACTTTGTACTTCGGTGTTCTCCAGCCTGGGGGAGGACGATGGGATTTGAAGGGCCAGATTTATTTATATGTTGCTAGATTTATTCCATAGATAAATATATATAGGGGGATAGAATGCCCACTTCCATACAATAGAATAAGTTCGTATTTTTGCGACATCTATCATCGTGGGGCTAAGTACAATCGTTTGCAGCAAAAAGGAATCTACGCTTTTGACATAAATCAATACTTCGTTCTTTATCTACAAGATGGCGCTGATGTACTGTTTGGGCGCGAATATTTGAATTTCTTAAAAATCACAAATAGCTTGATTTAACAGCTATACAACAGCCTCGGCAATTATCGAATTCGATAGAAATTATACAAGGTGATGATTTTTCTGTTAAAATACAATATTGTCTAAGCTCTTTGAAATAAGTAGGTTACCAAATAATTACATTTAATTTTATAAAGGTAGTCTCCAAAATCGTTAAACATTTAACTTTTTTTTAATGACACTTCTTAGTCAGTCATATTCCAAAATTCAGTTGAAATTAAAGGGAATTAAATATGGAGGAAAATTTATAAAATATGTAATACTATATAGGATCTTCAAATAAAAGCATATTTGATTTTCAACATACTTTTGAGACACCCTGTATAAAATAAAAATGTGTCAAAATAAGTAACTTAGGTCTTATGTTACAAATCCACCTAAAATGTTATTAATTATTTCAAGCAGCTTGAACTATTACATTGTAATATGTTAAAATCCTCATCCTGTATAATAGCAGTCAAATTCGATAGCGCATGAGACCCACTGTGCTGGTTTGCTGTTTTCTACACTGAAAATCCATTTGATCTATTTGAAACCTGATAATAACAAATTGTCAGTTTCTTCTTGCATTTTCTTGAAATTAGGTCGAGACACAATCGTATCAAATTTTCATTAGCTATATTTTTTATAAAAAAAGCTACTAATTTTTTTTTAAGGAAGATTCAAGTATTAGACCAGGCACTTTTAATTTATTTAATTTACTGTTCATAATGGTAGAGAACCTGATAATGATCTTAGTGAAAAATAGTAGCAAATTATTACAAGGAAAATACAGAGGCTATTTATTTGCGTTGCTAAAACTTGCGTCATGAAGATAGTAAAGATCTATTTCTTTCAAGAAATCGTTATCTAGTAATATTCTCAAAAAGTATCTGCAATGTGAAAAAGTGCAAATAGAAAGCAAAGCCATCTTTTAGCAAAGCAAACGAACACAGTCATAAATAAATATTTGCTAAACAAAAGACTACTTCCTTGAATTTAGCGACAGATCTACTGAATTTTTGATAGTAATACTCTTGGTTGTTCCACCGCTAAATAAAATAAAGCAGGTACAGTGAAACAAATTTTTTTTAGAAGTTCACTAGTTGTAGTACCCGCCCAAAAACAATATGTCCATCACCAAAATTATAATTTGAACTACGTTAATATTGAACTAATTGTGTGGAATTATGAAATCCGGAAGATATATAACAAGACATCCATGAACAGTGATATTTTTAATGAATGTGCAATATCGACTAAGCGAGATTGTTATTTTATTTTATTTATTTATTTCAATAATAGATCCATACATGTTCACACTTAATAATGTACAATTTTACTCGATAAGAGTGTAGACCGTGTCATAATATAAAAATGAAAATTTACTTATAACTAATACCTATTTAACATGAATTGCAAAATACAATGAAACAAGAATAATAAAACAAACATACTTAAGATAATAAATTCTAAAAAATCACAATTTTATAAATTTGTTTTAAAACATGAAGCAACATTTTTATTTTATATCACAGCAACTCTTGAAAGTCAGCATCTTCTAGGAACTCACAGATAGTATAATAGCATTTTTAATGAGAAATTTTTTTAAACATACTGTCATCTTTTTGGTATTTTTATTTTTAAAAGGTTCAGATAGGCGCTTCCATATTTTAATAACCATATGTGTACAGTTCCTATTTATGTATGTGAAATTGGGTCTTTCAGGAATAAGAAAGTTTTTATGTCTAATGTTGTGCTCATGATTCATGATCACACTGTAACTGCTCAAAGAAAGAAGAGAAGTTATTTTTAATAAACAGTATAGACTCATAAATATATAAGCTATAAAATGTCAATATATTGTTTGTAATAAAAGCTTGTCTACATGTTTCTAATGGTTTTATTTTGAAAATAGACCTAAGACACTTTTTTTGAAGAATAAAAATGTTGCTGCTTATTACACTATTTCCCCAAAACACTATGCCATACCTGAGCCTGGACTGCACGAAAGCATGATATGATGATAGCGCAGCACTAATGCCAACATTATTTCTTATAACAGTTAATGCGAAGCAAAATCTTGAAATACTCAGAGCCACTCGATCAATATGCTCTTTCCAATCCAATTTCCTGTCAACAGTCACTCCCAAGAAGGGTAGGGTTTCCACCGATTCAATTAGATTATTACTATGAGTGGTTGGTGCACTTATAAGATTTTGTGACCCAAATAACAACAATTTAGTTTTGGACATATTAAGCAATAGATTGTTTTTATATAACCAGTCACTTAGGTCAACCAAGGTCCCCCTTACCTCTCCAACACACTCCTCAACATTATTCGAACTGTAGATTACGTTTGTATCATCAGCAAACAGTATTATTTTATTAGTAATGATCTTTACAATTTCATTAGTGTACAGGAGATAGAGCAGAGGACCTACAATTGACCCTTGTGGTACACCCTGTATAATGTTTTTTTGGTTCGAGAGTACCCTCTTCCCTTGTGAGTTGCCCTCTGTTGCCTATTAGTTAAATATAATTTAAATAGTTGTAATGCTGTTCCCCTTATGCCATATCTTTCCATTTTATCAAGAAGCAGGCTGTGATCAACACTGTCAAAAGCCTTTGACAGGTCCAAACACAAAGCCGCTGTAACCCGCTTATTATTGAGAGATGCTATTATAGTTTTAAGGGCCATTCTATACGGGCAGTTAAAACGCGACTGTTTTTGCCGCTAGGAACGGCCCATTTAAAGAAAACTTATGCTTTTAAATGAGGCTATCTACATGAGCGTTTTTACTGCTTCCTCAGTCGGCGTTGAAACAGCCAGTGACCGTTGCAACGCCCCTGGAGGCGTTGCGGCCGCTAGCGTCATAAACGCGAATCAAACTACACGAAGCGAAAATACGTGGTTGTGCCGCATCTACGCAGGAATGACCTTCGCAGCTGCAAAACAGCCACGTTTTAACTGCCCATGTAGAATGAGTCCAGTGTTTCGGTCGCTGTTTAATAGTCGAGTTTTGACAATCACGTGTAGTTTTGAAAAATTTGGTGCGGTTGCTAGCGGCAAAACAGCCGCGTTTTAACTGCCCGTATAGAATGGCCCTAAGAGCCTGGTAAATCGCTGTCATTGTTGACTTCCCCCTACGAAACCCATTTTGTTGATCAGTTAATATGTGATTTACTTCCAGAAAGTGAATTAAGCGATTGAAGAGTAATCGCTCAAAAATTTTATTGACATTTGACAGTAATGATATTGGTCTGTAGTTTTAAATTTTTTCTTTCTCATTTTTTTTGTGAATAGGTAAAACCCAGGCTTTCTTTAAGGCTTCGGGCACACCTCACTTGAAAAGCTGTGTTGATATGTGTTAAAGGTGTAGCTATTAATGTTTTTAATATTTTAACTGGGATTTCATCACTACCCACACATTTCTTATTTTTTAAAGACGTGATGATCTTGCTCATCAACTGGTTTTAGGAACATACTGTTGTTATTGATGTTTATTAGAGATAGATCAGCAGAACTAATAAAGTAGTCATTAAAATTATCCAAAGTAGCCTTTTCATCATTTCTAGGAAATGAATTAAAGATAATAGGTTTAGTGTTGTTTTTATTTGTTATTGGCTTTATTAGTGCCCAAGTGGCTTTTGTTTTGTTTTCTGAGTTATTTATGTGAGAGAAATTGTGTTAATCATCTCTTATAGTTTAAGAATAATTATCAAGCCTAAAAACAGTCATAAAGCAATTCAAGTGAATAATTATTGCATGAGTCTGTTTTGGTTTTGCGCTTTTTTTCTTTTGATACAAGAAATTTGCATTTTTTTTGCATGAATAAAATTTTTTGGCGCACTTTGTGGTACTGGCCTTTGGTCCAAACCCTTTAATATTCGATTAATCTGCCGACAATAATTAAATAAATTAACTTTTATAAAATATCTGAAAATTTCTTTTTATAGTGTTATCATGGAAGCAGTGTGTAATAGAAACTCTTTTACAAAGGGTTTCCAACGTGAAGGCTACAACATTTGGTTTATATATATTATAATTCAATATATAATTGAAAGAATCTCTTTAATTTTCTTTAAAAAAACTCATTTACATATAAACTCCTTGACTTTTAAAAACTCTTCATGTTCAGAGTCCTCCTTTGATACTTTTTTATAAAAAAAAATTCTTTGCAGCTACAGGGCTGCTTTCCAATCTTCTTAGTAACATATCCAGCAACATACTTCAAAGCTTGTGCTTCAATTGGCCTCATTGAAATGGGCAAATTATCTGGGACCTTGCTAAACGTTCCGTTCGTCACATCTTCATCCTCCTCAGGTAAGCCCTACAAATAAAGAAATAATAAATGAATTGAAGAATATGAAATAGTTGGTGAGAGGAAATATTGCACTAACCTGGGTAACAAGTCTTTGAAGGCTTAAAACACTTCTGCCTCGTCATCCTCACAATGAGCACCAACAGAATTTTTAGAAGTCAATTGATTAACCAATAAACTTTTATAGTAGTGGTTGAAGTCAGTCACTGTAGGATTTATATTCCTTTGTCCTTTTTGCCTCATCTTTCCAAAAAAATTCTCGAGAGGATCTTGATTGAATGTTCGAGGCATGAGGTGTGAAAATCCAAGATCAGACATCGTCTTCCATAGGTCTTTGAAATTTTTAATGGTTGACACTAAATTCTTTAGGCTATGTGGGACAAAGCATTTTCCATTTCGGTCGAATTTAAATGTCTTCAGTTTTCGGATGGCGTCATTCCAGAACTTTAAATGGGGAGAATTTTTGGTAACTGCAGGCCTCAAAGTTTTGCCAGGAGGCTGGAAGGAGCTTCCATTCAAGCTGTCAAATAGTTGGTCCAAAAACTCCAGCAAAACTGCAGTATCTGCAGCGGATTAGTCAAGTGCAAGCAGCTCTTCTTCGGTCTGGACAGTAGTTGCTAAAATTAACGTGCAGCTTGAGAATAAATATCACCCAAATCTTACACATACTTTTTAATACTTTGACTATGAATAAAAAAAATGTTCAGTTTTACATTTTAGTTTAAAATTGCAACTAACCTACCTGAAAATGCAAAGACATTTATTGCAGCAGCTACTGAATGGCTGAAAACTTGAGTGCATTTTGACACTTTCATTTTGTTAACCTTATCTGGGTTTACATGGGAATCTGTGATTTTGGGCATCAATCTTAAACTGCCCAGATATGGATCCATCTTATAAGCAGTATATATATCTGACCATTTTGCTGTTTTTCTTATTCCATCATCAGTGAAATATAGGAAATACTTCAATAAATTGTTGCGCAGCCCTTTAAATAGGTGTGGCACATCAAAAAGTGGAATAATCCTTTGGTCATCAACCTCAAAATGAAAATCAAGGAATTCCCTTCCATCTCTTTTATACTGCTCTTCTGTTTTTTTCACCAAATATTTGATGGCAGCTTCATTGTTGGCACCCTGATCACAAACAGTTGCTATCACATTGAGTCCAATACTGCAACATTTCCTTATTATTAGTGTGATAATTTGTTCTAGAGCATGCTTTTTTGTTCCACCATTTACAAAATTATAGTACACAGGCTGCTTCCACTATCTGTTTATGTCACGTAGCATAAAGACCTGAAAGTAAAACAATGTTCAATAATATAATTGTTTTTATTTGGACTAATAATTAAGGTTTCAGTCAATAATTCTCACCTGAGCATGATTTGCTATGTCATTGCTTTTCTTGAAGCCGAAGTCTTCAAACCCTTCAACACTTCCCTCTTTCAGATTTGGTTGTAGATATGGTTGTATGCTCTTTTCATCGAACATTAATATACAGTGTTTGTCCAAAGGGCTTTTGCCTCTGGCTTCAAAACAGTAAATGCCTCATGATGGAGACCAGGACGTATTGGGATCCTATTTAGTATCTTCATCACAGTTTTTCTTGAAGGAAGAGCAAAGAGTTTTGACAAAAACCGATATCCAGCACCACTTTGCTTATAGATAGCTAAAGCTACAACCATATCCTCCAAGGTATACCGTCTTCCCCTGGGTTTTCTAGAGCTATTTTCCACTTGGCTTTCAAAAAACCTTGCTCTTAGACGATCCATGCTTGACACAACTTTCTCAAACATCTGGGATTTAGAGAACTTCTGAGCTTGCGTCAACTTTCTCTTTAATGAAAATCGAGATTTCCTTGAAGATAAGGCTCGTTTCTCTAATTGCCGAGCTCTTTCAAAGAGATGTTTTGCCTTAGGTGTTAAATCTTTTACTTGAGAAACATTTACTTCAGACAAAAGACTGGATCGCTCTGGAAAAAAATACGGTAAGTTTCAGAACACCCGTAAATTATTATGTCTTATACAGGGTGCTCTTCTAAGAAAGAACAGTACCTACTTGCTTGTAGGGCAAATTAAGAAACATGTCTGTTTTATAAAATTTATGACAAACATGTACTGTGCAATCTTAGCTGAATCCAAGCCAGATACTCTATACATATGAAAAGTTCATATATGAAGATATGTCCGTAAGAGCTTAATTTTTTTTTTAATAAATATTGTCCTTTTTTGATATTCTCCAAAAGTACTTTTGGGATATTAAGTACATAGTTTCAGTTTTGGTATGTGTATAAATAGGATACAAATCAACATAATTATGTCAGTAGAAAACAGTGGTAAGTATGCCACAGACATTTTCCCATGTGGATATTTTCCACAGCCTGGTCAATTGTACAAAAATTGTCTCTTGCTTTCTCTTCAAACTCTTGATTAAAGCAATTAAATTATAATTGAATCTTATAAACATTGACAATGATAATTTTTTGTTATAAAAATTGCCATTGCTGACATAATAATTATGTATATATGAACTTTTCTTCATACAATAACCTAAGGAATCACACCTAAAAATATTTCATTCACATTTTCATCATTTAATTTAAAATCAACTCACCAGGCAATTGAACAGATGGAAGTACTGCCTTTTGCAATTTATGGTTTAACCCAAAATCATCAGGCAAAAAATGAAGAGAACAAACTCTACAGTTCTTGTAGATTTGCTTGGCCGTCATTTCAGTTAATAAACGCCGGTTTCCGCAGAGAAGGACCCATCTATCAAACAAGTCTCTATCTTTTGCAGGATTGGGAAAGCGGTGCTTGGACTCCTTGCTTTTTATACAGTTAATTACAATACAGGGGGCAGTTGGCATTTTAACACATTTTCTGTCTTTGAAAATAAAAATTATATTACCTATTATTAATGAAAAACATTATTGTCCTAAAAAGAGAACTAAAATTTAGGCAATGTATGGTAAATACCATTATTGTCTTATCTGTTATTTAATTTCCAAATGACATTATTTATTTATATATTTTCATGGCGGGTGCATGTAGATATATTATCCAAATATATTCTGTATATATAACATAATGGACAAAATGTCTTTTCTTGCATTAATAATTTTGCATTCACAGTGTTGTCATCAGATGAATTTGTATGTTTCGTTTCATTACCTTATCTATTATCCAAGGCGGACAAACAGAGGCATGTTTATAGAAAAAGTGACATATCCACATTTTTTTTCGAAATACATTTTATAAAAATTTTCGGCTCACTTTGATCATTGCTATTAATCCCTCTCTTCAAATTTTATATTTCAATGTAACTAACATTTTATAAAATATTTAACAACAAAAGCTCTTAAATATTCAATTATACAGCTTTACAGGTACAGGTACTTATTAGTACTCAGCACCACTACTATTACAAATGGTTCTCGGGGAATAAATTAAATCTGAATCAGTCCAAAACAGAAATCATTTATTTTTCTTTGAGACCCCTCCGGGACTTAAAATCTTCTGGATCGGTTCGTTTTTTGGGTATCCAGATTGATCCAAAAATGAACTGGAATATCCATATTGATAAGTTATGCAATAAAGTGGCATCTGGTGTATTTGCACTGAGAAACTTGGTGAATGTGGTGTCCGAAAGGGTTGCGCGATCAGCTTACTATGCGTGCATTGAATCCCGGATAAGTTATGCGTTACTTGCATGGGGGCATGCCCCTAACACTAAACGAGTCTTCGGGCTTCAAAGAAAAGCCATACGAATAATGGCAAAAATTCATTATCAAGCAGATTGCAAACTGCTTTATTAACTTTAAGATTCTAACAGTCTTATGCCTCTACATTTATCAATGTCTGGTGTATATGAAGGAAAATGTACCAAACTATGCAACACATGAAAACGTTCACGAATACTTTAATCGGAATAGACAATTAATTTATACAAACTATCATAGAATTCATAAAATTAAAACTGGCATATCTCTTTCTACGCACCTAAATTCTATAACCTATTACCGCACTCAGTCAAAATGCTACCTGCTGTAAAATTTAAAACAGTAGTAAAAAGTTATTTAATTGGTAAATGCTTTTATTCCACTGATGAATATAATTCTAATAATTTCTCAGACATTGTATTGTAATAAAAAGTGAATTGTCATGTGATTTGTAAATAGCATGTATGTATTTGTTTTCATATTATAGTAATCTTAAACTGTATGTTAAAAACACTTGACGACTGACGTATGTAAACATTGTATGATGTTGTAACATGAATAAATTTTTAATTTTCATTTTTTTTTTCATTTTCATTATTTCCTTCATCGTAAAATGGACCAACCAGACAGCCCGATTTTCTGAATAAATTATGTTTAGATAAGTGATTATTGCACAAGACCTGTTTAACAGCGATTAAACTGCGTCCTCCATATTGGATTTCGTTTTGTCGATTGTAGATGATTCTTGCAATTTTCATTAACAGTTTTTGAAAAAACATTATTTTCTAAATGGTTCGCATGATCTAATATTGATTTTTATTGCTAAAAACTTCGATTTTCTTTAAAATGTGTATTTCATTATTTTGGTATGAAGTGACAGAAAATGTCAAATTTTGAAATATTTAGGTGCATGTCGACTTTGGTAAGCGGGCCTAGTCAACGCATCATTGGGGTATGTAACCAAGGTGACAAAAACACAAATAACATGTGAAGCGTCGTTTTCAACGTTCTGAATGTGTTTTTGGTGCTTTGATCAAAATGAATCCGCTATTAAGTGCATTTGAAAAATATAAAGTTACCGTTAATTTTTTTTAACGGCTTTTATGGAATTTAATCGAATTAGCCTTTACTTGATGGAGATCCATAACTAAGAACCACTTAAATAAGTAAACTACTTAAACAACAAAATTAGTAAGTTCATTAAAAATAACAAATCCCCTACACCTAAAAGTAAGAAAAATGGTGTTTATAAATTAAATTGTGGTTCGTGTTCCAAAGTATATATTGGTCAAACTGGTAGACCTTTTGAAAAGAGAATTAAAGAACACCAGTCTTGTTTCATTAATGGCAAGGATACTTCTAACTATGCTTGTCATTTAATTAATGAAAACCACATTTTCAATAATGATTTCAATGTTTTACATATTGAAAATAAAGGTAAAAAATTAAATCTGTTAGAAATTATGGAAATCAATAAATATAAAAAATTGAATATATTACTTAACGAACAAACTGATTTTGGGTTTTCTCCGTTATTAAACCTTTCCTAGAAATTGTTAACTTGTTTCCTTTGCTATTCATAAGGCGCCTGGGTCAAGATTATTTTTTGTAATTTACCTGCAACAGCTGAACTATATAATTTTAGCATATTTTAGTGTAACTATCCACATTTGAAAAAGACGTTACCGTCGAAACACGTGTCATGTTCAAATAAAGTTAGTGGAAATCTTTAAGTAGTTTACTTATTTAAGTGGCTTTTATGGATTTAATTTAACTAATTCAGGAAATAATCTAGCCGTTTACCACTCAAACTATGAATTTAATCGATTAAACTACGTTCAATATTCTCGCATGATTTTTCTTTTTGGCAAATAGTTTCATGCAAAATAATTTATAAATAGAAACCCCTGGACCGCTTCGCGGTCTCAGGTTTTTATTGGATTATTTTACATTCAACATTTTCCAGAAAAATATGCTCAAAATATTGAACGTAGTTTAATCGATTAAATTCATAGTTCTCGCGATATAAATATATGAATATATACCAATATGAACATTTCAATAACAGACATCATTTTTATTGTTATTTTGCTTGTTCTAACATGTAAAGTCACACAATGTGACTACTTATTTTGAATTCATTGTAGTAGGATTCAGTATAGTAGGATACAAACAGACATGTACCGGGTGTTTCACTATAAATGGACCCCCCTTTAACTTTCTCAATTGACGTTTTAGAAAAAAACGTTCAATACAAAAAATAAAGGGGATGAAGTGAAGTTTTTTATGGCATAGCACTGTTGTATACAGGGTGTCCCATAAATGCGGGATTAAACAAAGTTATATGTTTTTAAATGGAACACCCTATATATTATTGCATATTTGGATTTTGCGAAGAACTCTAGACATATTGCATAAATAATATCCTCTACCTATCTGTTACTGTTTTTGAAATATTGACAGTTGAAAATCGACCATTTACCAAGTTTGACAGCCTGTAAAATTTAAACGGCTAAAGATAGAGCAAAATGGTTTGCACTTTCCTATCTTGGTTTTTCATAAGCTATCGTTTGACACTAATTTTTTATTTAACCAGAGGTTAAGAAATTCCAGTTAAATTTAACCTCTGGCTAAATCTAAAATTAGTGTCAAACGATAGCTTATGAAAAACCAAGATAGGAAAGTGCAAACCAATTTCTCTATCTTTAGCCGTTTAGATTTTACAGGCTGTCAAACTTGGTAAATGGTCGATTTTCAACTGTCAATATTTCAAAAACAGTAACAGATAGGTATAGGACATTATTTATGAAATATGTCTAGAATTCTCCGCAAAATCCAAATATGCTATAATATATGGGGTGTTCCATTTAAAAAAATATAACTTTGTTTAATCCCGCATTTATGGGACATCTTGTATACAACAGTGCTATGCTATAAAAAACTTCACTTCATCCCCTTTATTTTTTGTATCGAACGTTTTTTTCTAAAATGTCAGTTGAGAAAGTTAAAGGGGGGGTCAATTTATAGTGAAACACCCGGTACTCTTGTGCAATTTTTATGTTTTACTACTAGTATCAATATCTTACTACAATCACAACTTTATGGTTAAATATACCTAGGGGGTCTGCATTTTTTCGATACAAGGATATTTTCAAGTTCATATTTGTACTTACTAAAAAAAGTTCAAGCAGGGAGGAACATAAGATTGGAGGGAAAAAAATAAAATGCAATATTAAATGAGAAAAGCAAAATGGGCATGTCTTGTTTTGATTGGATATCTTACTTATATATGGGAATTTCACAGGGACATGGTACTGTTTTTGAAACGATTTGAATACGTTGGTTGAAAGAGATGATCAAAGTGTGCCGAAAATTGAAATGTGTTTTGAAAAAATGTAGGCATGTCCCTTTTTGATTAAGCGTTCCTCATAATGTGGAATTTTTTTGTCAATCATAGTAACATGAGCAATAATAGAAATCTATGATTCAAATCATAATTTGTCATTTTGGGAAATGTATAGCACAGGTCATAGATTAGCTGATGTATGAGTTTTAATTTACACGAATTTGAGGCGTACGAATTTATTCGAGGGCAATTGTAGGTGTCGAGCTTTTTCATGAATCAGTTGCGATGTAGAAAATTTCATTCTTCACACAGGCGAAGGTGAAAAAGAAGTATTCTCGAATATTTTACATTTCAGTGGGTACATTCATAAAAACAAAACACTTTTACTTACCTCTTCAAAATCAAATGGCGACAATTAATGTCTAAAGTCTGTAAAATTAAAGAATATACGTGCACTGTCCTGCCAGACTTTGCACTTCACAAAAAAATCTAGAAAGTCACAAAAATCAGAGCGAAAATAGCACAAAAATAAGAGCGAAAATAGCACAAAAATCAAAAAGACGCCTAAGCCAAAACACTCGGGTCAAAATGATTCTGATTGCATTCGTTTCGTTGTCGTTGTTAATTCAAAATTGACGTAAGACATTGATGTTTTTTACTACTTTGACATGACACACGACTAGCGCGCCCTCAAACGGCCTGGGGCATATTAAATTATTTGCTCAGAACGTTCGATAAACAGTTCGCAGGCCATGATTTATTCACACTGACTAATACGTTTTTATTCCCCGGATCGGGTTACATAAGCTAAACACGAAGTGATACTCATCGCCTAGGCCTTCCAAAGAAATTATTAGTTTTTATGTAGGCTAAACAAACTAAAATATTATATACTGAGTGTTATAACTATATGTGGACGATAATTTAGAAAATAATATAAATATTGTTATAACTTTATAACAATATACCTAATACAAATTGTAACTTATGTTCTATAAATGAAATTAATACGACATAATATATATACCTACTAAAACCAGAGTACAAATAATATCGAGTAGATTCACTCAGCAAAAATCGTTTGATGTTTTTGGATGAAACGCAAAAGCCGCAGCACGGTAAAAAATTAGTTTTTACTCTACCTGCAGCAGCGAGCAGTCTGTGGGGGGAGATTAAAAAAGTATTAGCTCATGCAAAATAATTTCCTCGGTTATTATTTGATAAGAGCGATTAAGGTAATTTTTAATACGTGATTCAAATGATTAAAACTATGTAACAAAGTTATACAAAATAGTAACGTATGCTAAATTCAAAAACATTATAAATAAAGGTAATACCAATTAAAATAATTTATTTGGCAGGTTGTAACTTGATTTATTTATTAAAAGCAAGTATAAAGCAGAAGGTTCAAAATATCTGACAAATATTGTGGGAATTTAAATATAAAAAAGGACATATTAAGCTAGCAATAGTTATGTGTGTATTTAGAGCGCAAAGTAATGGATTGCCGCTTGAGAAAGAATGTTACTGCGCGACGCGTAGCGGAGCGCAGTAATCTTTCGAAAACGGCAATCTTACTTTGCGCTCGAGAAACACACAGAACTTTTTCTACAGCCGCATTTTTTAAAATTAAATGCACATTCTCTCTCTATACTTATTCTGAAATTTGCAAATGACTGTCAGTTTTGACATATTATATTCGGGCTTCGGGCATATTTAGAACAGGAGTGCCAGCAACAAACTGTAACAAACGCACGACTGTCATTTATTTATCTTCGGTTTCCATGACTATTCATAGCACCCTCGACGGAAAAAGTGAGAATTTTCTTTTCCATGTTCGCGCTAGAGCGCAAAATAAGGATCCACGGCATTCGTCGATTTTGCGATTTCATTTGAATTTAGTAATTAGTTATTTTGCGCGCGGCTGTAGAAAAACTACATTTATAGCTTCTTAAAGGTCTTAACACTGCATTACTCGCGCTACGAGTATTTCTCTCACATTTTCTGCGAAATCGTCAGTTTTCGGAGATGGATTTGCGAGCGGAGCTGTCCTCCACTCTAGCTGACTTATTTGGCGTCTTCTTTAACATGGCCAATTAATCGGGTGCATTTCTCAAGTGATTGGCTGCATTTGCGAGAATTTCTCTCATCGCGCTACGTCTGCCGTAGTACTTTTAACATTGAAAATGTTTCTGTTTTCCTGTTATGGGGCATCAAATTGTGAAAAAGTGCATGCTACATTTGGCACACGACGTCATATGCGTGAGAGATCATGTTAGTTTGGGTTAGGGTTTAAGCGGACGGAATATGTTCAAATGACCAAAATAAATTAAAACTAACTGAAACTAACCGAAAGTTGATTGAACTACTAACCCAAACTAACCAAAAGCACCAAAAAGGATTAAAATGTATCGGAACAGATTAAAAAAAAATAAAGTAAGTTAAAAGTAACTCAAATTAACCGAACTTTTGCGGCTAACCAAAACAAACTAAATACATTAAAATTGGTTATGACGTATAGAATCCGGTTCAGATTAATAAAATAAATCGGAACTAACTGAAACTAACCGAAAGTTGATTGAACAACTATAACCAAAAGCACCAAAAAGAGCTAAACCATATCGGAACAAATTATAAATATTAAAGTAAGTTAAAATTAACTTAAATGAACCGAATTTTGGCGACTAACCAAAACTAACCGAAAGCATTAAATTTGATTATAACGTATCGGAGTCGGTTCAAGTGACTAAAATAAATTAAAACTAACTGAAATTAACTGAAAGTTTATTGAACCAAAATTAACCAAAAGCACCAAAAAGGGCTACAGCGTATCGGAATAGTTTAAAACATTAAAGTAAGTTAAAACTAACCCAAATTAACCGAATTTTGGCGACTAACCAAAAACATGAAAATTTTTTATAACGTACCGGCACCGGTTCAAATGACTAAAATAAACTAATTGAAATTAACCGAGAGTTGATTGAACGACTAACCAAAAGTAACAAAAAGCGCCAAAAAGTGCTAAAACGTATCGGAACAGATTGAAAATATTAAAGTAAGTTAAAAATAACCTAAATTAACTGAATATTAGCGACTAACCAAAAACATTAAAATTGGTTGTAACGTATCGGAACCGGTTCAAACGACTAAAATAAATTAAAACTAACTGAACCTAACCGACAGTTGATTGAGTGACCAACCAAAACTAACTAAAAGTAACCAAAAGCACCAAAACGTGCTAAAATGTATCGGAATAGGTTACACAAATTAAAGTAAGTTAAAACTAACCAAAATAAACCGAATTGTCGCGGCTAACCAAAACTAATCAAAAGCATTAAATTTTATTATAACGTATCGGAGCCGGTTCAAATGAATGCCTCTGTGGTTTCATGCGAGTGATTTTTCAAGGTCGTGTCACGACACGGAAATTTTTCCTGAACGTCACGAGACGGTTTATGAAAAGTTAACGTTCGATAAGCCGAAAATCAAATTATATACCTTAAAGCCGTAACTTCTTAACAATAGTCTAAAACCAGCTTAATTTATTGAAAAATTCACAGTCCTTCGCAAAGATGCAACCGGGAGGACATTGAAAGTGATGAATAAAAACGCAAAAATTGTGATTTGTGTTGTAATTCAAATGGTTTTTAAAAGCAGAGTTTAAAAAGGTAAAAACACATACACGAGTGTTTAAAATATATTTAATTAAAGAAATGCCTTTTTAACCTAATAATTTTTATTAACATATAATTATAAAAAAATAAAAAAAGGTACGGATATGAAGACCTAAAAAATTACCATCCACTTGTAGATAGGAAAATCTATTAATATATAATTAGCCATGACATTGCTGTAATATTTCTAACCTGTTCCGACTTGTTTTAGCCCGTTTTGGCGCTTATGGTTACTTTTAGTTAGTTTTGGTTAGCCGTTCAATTAACTTTCGGTTAGTTTCAGTTGGATCCAATTTATTTTAGTCATTTGAACTGACTCCGATACGTTATAATCAAATTTAGTGTTTTTGGTTACTTTTGGTTAGTCGCCAAAGTTCGGCTCGTTTTAGTTAGTCTTAACTTACTTTAGTTTTTGTAACCTATTCCGACACGTTTAGTGCTTTTGGTTACTTTTGATTAGTTTTGGTTAGTCATTCCATCAGCTTTCTGTTAGTTTTAGTTGGTTTTTATTTATTTTAGAATTTGAACCGGTTCCAATACGTTACGAGTATAACTAATTTTAATGTTTTTGGTTAATTTTAGTTAATTTTTTTTTATGGCAGTGGCACACACACTAAAGGGAGATCCTATGGCGCTCGACGAGCGGTGTGTGTGCGAAGATGTTGATTGACACGGTTCTTGAATATTTGTAGGTTGTAATTAGTGGGAAACAGATGTCCTGGAAGTGAGTTCCACAGTGATGCAGTGCGCCAGACAAAGGAGTTCTGGTAAAGCGATGTTCTAGGTGTTTCTAGTTGTACGACGAACTGGTGCGCTCCTGCCGACTGTCGGGACTGTCTGACAGGAGTTGCCAGGGGCGGGATTATGCGGGCCAAATCCTGGGAACATCTGCCGTGAAAGTATCTGTAAATCTGTAATTGCCGAAATTCGGCTAATTTAAGTGAGTTTCAACTTACTTTAATATTTTTAATCTGTTTTGATCTATGTTTTCGCCTTTTGGTGCTTTTGGTTAGTTTTGTTTAGTCGTTCAATCAACTTTCGGTTAATTTCAGTTAGTTTCAATTTATTTTAGTTATTTGAACCGGTTCCAATACGTTATTACCAATTTTACTGTTTTTGGTGAGTTTAGGTTAGTCGCCAAAATTCGGTTAATTTAGGATAATATTATCTTACTCCAATATTTTTAATCTATTACGATACGTTTTAGCCGGTTTCGATGCTTTAGTTACTTTTGGTTAGTCATTCAATCAGCTTCCCGTTACTTTCAGTTAGCTCCAATTTATTTTACTCATTTGAACCGGTTCCGATACATTGAAACCAATTTCAATGTTTTTGGTTAAATTATGCCAGTCGCCAAAATTAGGTTAATTTGGGTTAGTTTCAACTAACTTTAATATTTTTTAATCTGTTCCGATAGGTTTAAGCCCTTAGTGATTTTGGTTACTTTGGCTAGTTTGGGTTAGTGCAATCAACTTTCTGTTAATTACAGTTAGTTTCAATTTATTTTAGTCATGTCAGATACTTTATAACCAATTTTAATGTTTTTGGTTAGTCGCCAAAATTTGGTTACTTTGGGTTAGTTTCAACTTACTTTAATATTTTTAATCCGTTCCCATACGTTTTAGCCCTTTTTGGTGCTTTTAATTACTTTTGGTTAGTTTTAGTTAGTTTTTCAATCAACTTTCGGTTAGTTTCAGTTAGTGCCA
Source organism: Pissodes strobi (assembly GCA_016904865.1). NCBI lineage: Eukaryota > Metazoa > Arthropoda > Insecta > Coleoptera > Curculionidae > Pissodes > Pissodes strobi. The sequence continues at coordinate 3,323 of JAEQML010064816.1, read as the reverse complement.
ATTTATTTTAGTCATTTGAATCGGTTCCGATACGTCACAATCAAATTTAATGTTTTTGGTTAGTCGTTAAAATTCCGTTCGTTTTGATTAGTTTTAACTTACTTTAATTTTTGTAACCTGTACCGGTACGTTTTACCCGTTTTGGTTACTTTTGGCGAGTTTTGGTTAGTCATTCAATCAACTTTTGGTTAGTTTCAGATAGTTCCAATTTATTTTAGTCATTTTAATCGATTCCGATACCTTATAATCAAATTTAAGTTTAAGTTAATAAACTAACACGATCTCTCCTCTCGCGTATGATATGTGGCAAATGCACTTTTTCACGATTTGAGGCCCTATACTAGGATAATAGAAACATTTTCAATGTTAAAATATGAGAGTGGCTTTAAAAACACAAAAGGTCAAGTGAAAAATTCGCAGTTATTAACGTATAAACGGTTTTTTGTCATACGCTCCCAAAAATAGCTATTTTACGGACTCATTTGAGTCCGTAAAATGCTTCTTTTTAGGCCTAGTCCCTAAAAGTCGTCATGGCAACCTTTACGGACTATTCCAAAATTCCTGAATATGTCTAAATGTCAAAAATTTCGAATGACATGACAAAATTGTCAAATAGTTGCTACGATATCAAATTCTAAGCTAACTTTGTCGTACATTATGATTTCAAAAATTATGGTAAATTTGCAAATTTAGGCGTTCTGAAGAATTGCAAAAAGCATATAAATAAAAATTAAATTTTGGGAGCGTATGACAAAAAATAGTGTTTGTCACACGTACCTAAATGAAGTTTTTCAGGACTCATCTGCTATTCCGGACTCGGCTAATGCTTCGTCCGGAAACAGCAATGATTCGTCCTGAAAAACTCCATTTTAGGTACTTGTAACAAAAATAACTATTTTCTTCAAACGTCAGTAAATCCGTCATTACTCGACTGTGTAGGCGGCCGTGAAGTTTCGTTTTTCCTCCACCGGAGCTTTACTTTTCACTTTTCCGCCGGCGGAGGTAAAAGTGTTGTCATAGCAACATAGATACAATACAAACAGACAACAAAATAAGCGTCAACAACTCAAGATTTATTAAACTACAAGTTGTATTTATCACTCAATTTGTGACTGCATTTCTAAAAATCACTAATTTAGGAACAAATTGGTTATTATTTAATCGAACTTACTCAATAACTGCTTATCAATACGGAATTAAAACGCAATCGGAGACACATTCGTAAAAAAATAATTATTGTTGACAGTGTCCACTGACAGCTTTATGTTACATTATATTCACCGACACCAGTCTAAGCAAGGCCACCTACGACCGTCTAAGCCGCCTTGCGAACCCATTTATCTTCAATAATAATTAGATATTATTACTATTAAAAAGAGATGTTTTCGCATTAATTTGTCGACATTTGAAGAAAAAACAGCATATTTTATTTGGAGGAAAAGTTACTTTTCATGGCTTGCTCTCTATTACCAGCCTCACTCCGTTCGGCTGTTAAACACGAGCGCGCCATGAAAAATATCACTTTTCCTCCATATAAAATAATATACTATTTTGCTCACGCTAGTGGTGACGGGCATTTTATTTTTGTCGTACTTGTTTTCCTTTCTCACTATTGTCTTTATCCAAATTTGGGTAAATAACAGAATTTTAATAAAGACATATTTGTTAAACCGATTATACGTGTAATTGAAAAACTGCATGCATATCTAATATCTAATCAGAGAACTCTCTTTATAAATCTCACCTGATAGGGTCTTTGGGACATCTAAAAAAATTAAAATCCTTCACCCACTGTTGTAATATAATTATCCGCACAACAATATCTCGTCATTGTAGCGATCTTAATAATTATTTATTTCAACGCGACCCAACAGTACACAATATCAAGGCGTTTGCACACTGACCGTAGATTCTCCATCGTAGCGGAGCCATCGGTGGCCACGAACCAGATTGATCAGAATTCGCTTCGAAGCTAAAAACTGTCGGCGAAATTGGAAATTTGTCTCGAGTGAACCTACCGTATATATTTATTTATACCGTGCTAAAACTAAGTACGTAAATAGGGGTTTCCGTTAGTGCCTTTTCACACCTGTCGGATAAGATCATCCGATGTCCGATCGCGAGGTACGTAACATTAAATGAAAGGTTTCAGACGTTTATCGGCAGTCGGACGCCGGAAACGTGCTGGATAAACCGGATATCCGACGTCGAACTCGTGTGATACGGGGCTTACACTATCGAAAGTAAAATGTTAGACATCATATCACCAGTAGTGATAATAGGTGATAGCAATGTATTAGAATCAAAAGTGGTTTTTGAGAGTATCGAAACAGAAGAAATATCAGGCCCGTAAAATTTAAATAATCGCAGTTTTTTAATTTATGAGATCATAATACCATCTATCCCATTTTGGAGATTTACTACCGTTGTATATTCTGAATAAATAAATAAATTCCTATATTTATTCTATTTATTAAATTTTAGGATGATCAAATCGAGCAGCAAACGGACTTACCAATCCCAATCTATACCAATACAGCCCCAGTTCCTGTTCCTGCTTCCCCTTTTTTTGATCCGTAATTACGGCAAAATAGATGCCACCCTTAAAAAGAGTCCTGCCCCGAAACAGGAACAATCACGAAAGGAAAAGAGAGTGACGAAGACAACTAGGTTGCAAGAATCTCTTAATAAGTAACGACAGGTTTTTAAAAATAGCTGAAGGTAATCTTGAAACAGACAGACAATACAAAAAAAATTCACAGGAAAGATGCAATCGGGGGTACATTGAAAATGATGAATAAAAACGCAAAAATGTTATTTGTGTTGTAATTCAAATACTTTTAAAAGCAGACTTTAAAAAAGTAAAAATACAAATACGAGTCTTTATAGTATATATAATTAAGGAAATGTATTTATAACATTAATATTAAGCATTATCATAGTTTAAAAAAAATAATAAAAAAGGGCAGATATGAAGACCTAAAAATTTACCATCACCTTTGAGATAGGAAAATCTATTAATATATAATTAGCCTTAACGTTACTGCAATATTTTAAACCTGTTCCGATTCGTTTTAGCCTGTTTTGGTGCTTTTGGATATTTTCAGTTACTTTTGGTTAGTCGTTCAATCATTTCTCCGTTAGTTTCAGTTAGTTCCAATTTATTTTAGTCTCTGAACCGACTCTTATACGTTATAATCGAATTTAATCTTTTTGGTTAGTCGCCAAAATTCGGTTCGTTTTGGTTAGTTTTAACTTACTTTAATTTTTGCAACCTATTCCTATACTTTTTAGCTAATTTTGGTGCTTTTGGTTACTTGTGA
>JAEQML010064815.1:0-21668 GCA_016904865.1 Pissodes strobi | reverse complement strand
CGGTAAATAATGGCTTACTTCTCAACCTAGGTATATAATATACTATTATATTGCTCACTCATTTAAAAGAGCTTTACGCTCAACACCCTAAGCCACAATTATTTACCTCCCTCCCAGAGCATAAATTTTAAAAAAACAAGTCGAGCTAATCCGTCCCTGAGTATGCGTATACTAAATTTTATTTATGGACCCTCAGAGTCTATACTTTTCTGCTGATAAACATAAAAACCATTATACTCGTAATTAACTACTACTAAATAGACGGATGATTGTTGTTACAAATGGCATTTCGGGGGCGAAGAGAACAACCCCAACTGCAGCAATGGAAGTCCTGCTAAATCTATCTCGATCACATATCCTCATACAGGGGAATGTAAGGATGGCACAATACTGGCTCAAGAGCAAGGCAACAAGCCCATTATTGAATGGGAAAGGCCCACAAGCTGGAAGCTAGAGGACAGCGAGGGTATCAAGGATCTCTTCGAAATGCTATCAGACGAAACAACCCCCTCCTATAGGTTTGATAGACCCTTCTTAGTAGCAATTGTAGGCAGAGAAGAATGGGAGAGGCGTCCTCCTATAAAAGCAGACCGAGTATGGTATACCGACAGCTCTAAGAGCAGTAAAGGGGTGGGAGCTGGGGTCCACGAACCAAGGTCAAATATCTCCATAAATATGGGCAGTCAAGCCACAGTGTTCCAAGCAGAGGTCGCGGCAATTCAACACTGCGCCCGCGCCATGGAGATGGAGAAACTGAACATTAGAAAAAGGAGGATAGTCATATACTCCGACAGTCAGGCCACCTTAAAAGCAATTAATGCAAACAAGGTCAGATCTAGACTAGTCAAAGACTGCATAAGTGCCCTCGAAGAGGTAGGTCGTAACAATAAGATCACCATTGCGTGGGTTCCGGGACATATAGGCCATCAAGGCAACGAAGAAGCCGACAAACTTGCAAAACGGGGCGCAAGTAAGGTTACGTGGGGGCCTGAGCCCTATTACGGGATAGCAGAAAGAGTCTTAAAAACAGCAGTTAAAAGCTGGATAAATAATATCTAAACTGGTGGCTACAAACACTGGGGCAACTACAGGCTAAAAAAAGTCAGACTAAAAGGAGTCTCAAGACGATAAAAATATTAGTGGGTCAGCTGACGGGGCACTGCAGAATGAACAGACCCATGGAGAAGATCGACCGGGCAGATAATAGCCGCTGCAGATCCTGTCAGGAGGAGGAGGAAACTCCAAAACACGTGTGGTGCGAGTGTGAGGCTCTCTGCAGGCTCAAGTATGCAAGACTGGGAGAGACCAAACCCGAACCTGCAAGGTGCATGGAGAAACCGGTACTCCAATTGTGGAGTCTGATTAGGAGGACCGGACTGGAGGAGGTCCTCTAAGCGGAGTGCTACAATAAACCTGCAAAGGTTGCAATGGCAGAGGCGGGTACCAGCGCCAACTCCCTTCAATTCTAAATCTAAATCTAAATGGCCTCCCCTTATCGTATCGTTCCAGACACTTAAAAACTTTGGTTGCGCTGTTTAGTTTCACGAAATTATAAGCCACATGAAGTAAGTGTAATCTACTTCAATATAATATCTAATTTTTTAAATATTTGATACGAGCTACTATCAATGAAATCAGTACTTGCAAGCCTTTTACCATGTTGATTCGTATATTAATTTCAGCCGTCCGCTGACCTTGTTAATTATTTGACCATCATAAGCCTGGTATAATGCTGGCAGAAAACTCCATGTAAGCGTGAAATATAATCCATGTAAATCGTTTTTAGCCATTTCGCCATTAATATAGTGTTCGGGCGGATTCCCATTTGTATTTCCGAATCCGGGACACAATCCCGCGACATAAATTACGCGGAAGTTTTGATAATAATCGGCTTTAACAATTTACCACATAAGAGTATGCTGAAAACTAGACAGCAAATACGTGTGTAAAGAATACAGTTGCCATTCCAAAACTTGTTTTTAAAACACGTTTTAATTAATGTCTTTATGTTTAGGAAAAACATTTTCCTACTATCGTAGAAATGAAGTTAATTTTCTTAACCTTGTAATGGAAAGGAAAGCGAAAGTAAACCTTTGGGTTACTTGGTTGCTAGACGCTGCTAGTTGCCTTCGTGCCTAGGGCGGTAAAATTAATTATTTTTAAAAAATCACAAAATATGCGTTTTATTGAATGAGATAATGTACCTAAAGAAATATTAAAAGTACAACTTGAACATTCAGAAAAACTAATGGATGACGTAGAGCTTGAACGAATATCCAAACAGTGTGCCAGAAGCTCAGTTATCCTGCTTGTTGTCAATAACGCTGTTTGTCACATTAAAATATGTTGCATTTGCAGAAACATTACTGGCATATGAACCGCTGGATTTCCGATTAAAATTTTTTCGAGATTCAACATGTCTGGCATGGGTGTCATCAGGTATCGCCTGTGGTCGTTTCTGGGTGGATTGAGTAACCCAGAAACGTCACTGCCGGTCACAAGCCCGGCTAAAGATGGAGGGTTTAGCGGAGGGCTAACAACCCTCCCATGTAAAAAGAACTCTTGTTATGAAAACCGCAACTTTGCTTCGGAAAGGGACTGATACAAATGGAAAAACTAAATCGCAACGTATAAGGACTATGAATATTGGAACATGAAATGTGCAGAGTTGGTATAGACCAGGCATATCCACTCACGCTGTAGAACAACTAGAAAAAGCCCGAATATATATAGCAGCAGTGCAAGAGCTTAGATGGCTGGGCAGTGGAAACATGAAAGTCAGCAAGTCGATAGTTTTCTATAGAGGAAGCCAATCAGGAAAACATGAATTCGGAACAGGTTTTGTAATTAGAGAGCAACTCCTAAGTAACGTCTTAAGTTTCGACCCGATAAGCGAGATAATGTGTAAGGGTACGTCCATAGTGCACCGCTGCTCGCTTCTCGCTAGCCGGCTTTTACTACACCGGCTTGGTCAACCTGCGCGATTGTAGCAGGTGGTGGTCATAGAGCACCGCTTGCGTGAGTGTCTCGCTTTGTTTCAGTTGGCATCATGGAGCTATCTCGTGAGGATCTGTTATGAATTTTATTAGCCAGTGATAATGTTTCTAATAAATTAAAACAAGAAAAAACAACTCACGTTCATGAAATTAATAGGTCTCGCTCAGAAGTTTGTGAATACCATACTTCAATCTTTTGTCTCATATAACATTTTTTAAAAGCACTTCCGAAATTAAAATATTTACAGGCTACAGGCTCACTATGGCCACGCGCTACCATTCCTTTATAATTTTTTTTTTCGCTAGTCTGCCGCGATGAAACGAGAAGCGAGAAGCGGTGCACTATAGACGCATGATACAAGAAACGTAAGGGTACGAACATAGTGCACCGCTTCTCGCTTCTCGCTAGCCGGCTTTTACTCTACCCGCTTGGTCAAACTGCGCCATTGTAGCAGGTGATGGTCATATAGCACCGCTTGCGTGAGTGTCTCGCTTCAGTCGTTTCGTCTCAGTTGGCATCTTGGAGCTATCTCGTGAGGACCTGTTATGAATTTTATTAGCCAGCGATAATGTTTCTAACAAATTAAAACAAGAAAGAACAACTCACGTTCATGAAATTAATAGGTCTCCCTCAGAAGTTGGTGAATACCATACCCCAGAAAACCCAACTACCAGATCCGAAAGCGCATGAAATATCGAATCTCGTTTTATGACGCGTCTATCAGCAAAGTTGAATTGCCCGCACAAAGTAGTTTTAAACCTGCGGCTGGCAATTAGTAAAAGACTGGCCGCACCAATAACCAATTTTATTTATGTATATGTGAGTATCATTATAGTATATTTTGCAACAAGTGCTGAAAATAAGACTTTTCACACTAATGAGACAGACATAAAGTCTCATGAGTGTGAAAAGTCTTTGCAGCACGTGTAGCACACTATTTTTCTACGACTGCTACATACAAGGTGCCCCCCTGGGAGTGTGGTAGAATAGTATATTGTGCAACAAGTGTTGATTATGTCACTCGCCTATGGCTCGTGCCATCAAACTTCACACTCTTCTGAAAAGTGATTTTCACACGCGTTCCATACTATACTTTTCCTACGACTGCAAATAATGATATTATATATTATAACATTTATTATAATATAATATATCAAGCATCTTGTCTTAAAATTTATAGTTTACAAAGACCATATAAACACTTCTGCAGCAATTTGTGTAACTAGTTGATGAGTAGGTATTGAGATGCCAGGGCTGGGACAACGGCCTACCCGGGGCGCCTTTATAGGGTTTCGTCCTCATTCTAGGGTTTCGCCCTTAATTTTTGGAGGTATTCTTTTCATAACTTTGGAAAAAGGCGCCATTCACCGGCTCGGCGGTCTCCGCTTATGGTTTTGCCTTCCCTCAGGGGACCCATTTTTTACATATTCAGAAAAGAGAGCATACGGGGGTGAAGCCCTAAATTGGGGCTCCTTGAGGCCCATAGCCCTGAAATGGGGTTCCTGGTACAGGGCCCATTTTCCATATATTTTAAATGGGGCCATCGAGGGGCAAAGCTTTTGAATGGGGCCCCCGGTGTGGGAGCCTCATATTTCACACATTTGGAAAAGGCCCCCCTGGGGCGAAGCGCTAATATGAGGCCCTAGGGGGGCGAAACCCTAGAATGAGGCCTATAGTACGGGAGCCATTTTTTACAGATTTATGAATTAAGCCCCGGAGGCGAAGCTCTAAAATTGAGCCGCAAGCCTTAAAAGGGGGCCCCTGGTATGAGAGTCCCTTTTTCTACAGTTCTGCAAAAAGGGGCTTCTGGGGGGTGAAGCCCTAAAATTGGACCCCCTTTTTTAGAGATCTGGGAATGGAACCTCTGAGGGCGAAGCTCTAAAACGGAGACGAAGCCCTTTAATCTAAATACTCGAATAAGCGTGTGAAATTTCCAGTTTTCAAGAGCAGTTGTTAGTGTGTTTTTGTCTATTTTCAGGGCAGATAAATATATAAATAACTTGCTTTGACATGTAAAAATCACAAGACATACCTTTCTCTGTGTTTAGGGCACCTGAAAAAAAGATTTATCGCCAGTGCTTCTGTTTGAACAACGGAATACTGGCACGTAAACCAGGCATGTCACTAGCACATTTAAACTAATTTTATAATTTAATTTAAAAAATAAGATTGAATATGACTCCGTACTATTCCGCTTGTGGTTTTGTTGCGACTTAGAACGATTTTTCCATACGGGCCCGCACTAAACTGTAGATAGCCAAAACCTGTTCAAGCCATCTACGACCATGAGTCATTCGCTGCGAAGTTTGTTGCGCGCATTTAAATTGCCGCTTACGCATCTGTTTTGGGTTATCTGTGACCATACTTCAATCGTTTGTCCCATATCATTTTTAAAAGCACTTCCGAAATTAAAATATCTTTATCAATTTCCATCCTATGGATCTTAGCTTTGTAATCAATGTTTATAAATATTTAATATTTGCTTAAATGACAGAGCAACAAACTAGAACAATCCTGCGTATTGCACATCAAATGATATCAAACACCGAGCGGGTTAAGCGGTATGCGAGAAAAAGAAATAAAAATTCATTCCGGTAAAAGCTGATTAAGCAGGTTGAAACAGGTTACAGGCGCACTATGGCCACGCGCTACTAATACTTTATATATATTTTTATCGCTAGTCTACCGCGATAAAACGAGAAGCGAGAAGCGGTGCACTATGGACGTACCCTTACATCAGACTGAAATGACTATGGTACAATATTTCGATCATTTCAGCTCATGCGCCAATGGAAGAAAAGGACGAAACAACAAAAGACACTTTCTACGACCAACTCGAAAGAACAATTGAAAAGTTGCCCACACAAGACATGCAAATCCTGTGCGGAGAGATGAACGCCAAAATTGGTAGAGCCTAATTTCAGACCAACAATAGGCCACCACAGGTTACACGACATCTCAAATGGCAACGGGCAGAGATTTATTAAACCGCCAATAATATGCTTATAAAATCAACTATGTTCCCACATAGAAACATCCACAAGCAGAGACCTGGATATCCAACGATAAAATCACCCGACCACTTTGCATTTGAATGCCAGACATAGCAGCAATATATTGGATGTAAGGAGTCTTAGAGGAGTTGATGGCGATACTGATCATTATGTAGTTAGAGCAAAAACTAAGATGAGAATATCGACGAACAAGCATAAAAAAAACAAGATAACGCTGAAATAGGACACAGACAAACTACAAGAAGAAGAAGAACAAGAAAGGTACAGACAAACACTAGAACAAACACTGACCGAAAAGGCAGAGGCCGAAGACGTCGAAGGAGCGTGGAATAATATAAAAGAACCCATCTTGGAGACGGCAGAAACAGTTCTAGGGAAAAGAAAAAAGAATACAACAAAAAAGTGGTTTGACGAAAAATGTCGAAGACAGCTGCAGATAAAGCAAACTGCAAGAAGTACAATGATGCAAAATTTCACGAATGAAAACATTGAAGATTACGCCCGACTCCGCAAGGAAACCCGGAAACTTATCAGAAAGAAAAAACGAGAAGCAGAGCATCAGAAATATGAGATGATGGAAAGAAATCGGCTTGGATCAAACACCAGAGAATTTTTCAAGACAATGGCAAACGACAAGAAAGGTTTCAGACCTAATTCAATAAGCGTTTTGAAAAAAGAAAATGGAGACCTAATAGTAGACGAGGCTGAACTACTTAGATCATGGAAAGAATATTTCAATATTCTAGTCAATGCAGATCATGTAGAAAGTCCTGAAGAGGATATCTATCAAACCGCAGACTTGCCAGTAGAAGAACCGTCACTGGAGGAAACAATAGAAACACTTAAGAAACTGAAAAACTCAAAGGCCCTAGGCTCAGACAATATACCTGCAGAGCTCCTATAAATATGGAGGAAAGTCTCTACACGAGGAAATACATAAGCTCATCCTACGCATATGGAAACAAGAGAAGATACCAACGAAATGGCAAGAAAGCATAATAGTCCCTATTCATAAAAAAGTAGACAGAACAATGTGCTCAAACTATAGAGGCATTTCTTTTGCTTAATACCTCCTATAAAGTTCTATCGAATATCCTTTTAAATAGACTAACGCCTTTCGTTGGAGCATTTATAGAAGAATATCAGGCAGGTTTCAGGAAAAATAAGTCCACAGTCGATCAGCTTTTCACTCTACGACAACTACTAGAAAAGGGATGGGAATTCAATAAAGTCGTACATAATCTTTTCATTGACTTCCGACAGCCTTATGACAGCGTTAAAAGGGATAAATTGTCGAACGCAATGTCAGAACTGTCAATACCCAGAAAACTTATCAAACTGGTCAAAACTTGTGTGAATGGCGGAACATCTAGAGTAAGAATAGACAAGAAACTATCAGAGCCTTTTAAAGTGCATAGTGGCCTTAAACAAAGAGATGTCCTATCACACCTTCTATTCAACATCATCCTAGAAACGACGGTCAGAGCGGCACAGGTCAAAACAGAACTCCTGTCAAGCAGAGGACCTAAGTTAATGCTAGCATACGCAAATGATATTGATCTGATCGGAAACTGAGTAACAACAGTAAAGGAAATATTCAATAAAATAGAAACAGAAACCAGTAAAATGGAACTAAAAGTAAATGAAGAAAAGACAAAATATATATGCATAAATAGACATATACGGAGAGATAGAATAGGACAAAACGTAACAATAGATACCTACAACTTCGAAAGAGTAGACCGTTTTAAATACCTAGGGGCAACGATCACTGAAGACAACGATATCACGGAAGAGATAAAGGGAAGAATACAGTCAGCCAACAGATGTATGTATACCTTAAATAACCTATTCAAGTCAAAATCCCTGACAAGAGCTTCCAAGTTCAAAACATACAAAACAGTCAATAGACCGGTACTCACATAAGGAAAGTTTTGGTCCGTCCTTTGACTCGAGTACAAACCAATACTGCATCAAGAGAAAGCGGTGAAATAAAAGCAATTTACAACGACACCGATATTGTACAAGAAATAAGGTCCCAGCGCCTCAGATGGGTGGGTCATGTGCACAGACTCCCAAATGAGAGACTGGTTAAACTGGTCTGGGAAAAAGTGCCAACAGGAAAGCGGCCTCCATGAAGACCACGTATGCGATGGAGGGACAACATCAAAGCAGACCTGTCAGCGATGGATATACCGTTCGATCCGCTTTTAATGGAGGACCGTGCAAGATGGAAGCAAGTAGTGCAGTCAGCCAAGACCCACCCTGGGTTGTAGAGCTAAAGGAAGAAGAAGAAGAAGTATCAGCCTTATATCCTTTGGCCACTGCCGAAGATTTTCAGCCTCCGTATTAAAATCTAAGAATCACATGAAGAATTTGCCAGCGAAGTTGCCGACGTCCTTCTAAATGAATCGCCATTGTATAATTTTTGATCATTGAGTTTCAAAAATTTGGCAATATTCCTGGGAACCTTACCACTATAGTACAGGGTTATCCAACGAGGTCTAGACAAGGCGATTTTTTTACTTTCCCTGTACTTTTATAAAAAAAAAACTGAAATAGCCATCTTATGTAATTTTCTCCCGCGAATTCGGATATGTTTAGCAAAAAACAATTGAACATCAAATAAAAGTGCTAGGGGTCACTTTGATATTTTTTTAAATGGGATGCCATATTTTTAATGTGCTTATCCGATTTCTCATCTAAATTTTGATCTAAAATGATGGATTTTTAATTCAAAAACGCCTTTTTTTTCAGTTTTAAATTCGGAAAATATTCGTCTACCGTACGATTAATACCTGATAGATGGATACCCGTTTCACCTGTTCAACCTTTAATCTCTGCTTTTAAGCGGCCGTCAGTCAGACCAAATAATCAACTTTCAAATTTCTATTTTATATTTTTCACGAATTAGTTACAAATAATGGTAGTTTTTTGCAAATCTATTATTGTTTACGTATAAAAACAGTATGACATATTAGAAAGAAACTATAAACTAACTTAATAACTTTAATCTCAATAATATAATTGTTCGATGTGTCCTCCATTATTTTCAAAACACCACCGATGCCCCTTTTTCAGTCTCTCCAAGGAATCTCTTACAATAGTTTGGTTCTGGTTAAGTCTATTAATTTCATTTATAATTTTTTGATGAATATCCTCGAGACTTCTGTTCGGTCGTTGATAAACTACATTTTTTAAATGACCCCATAAAAATGTATCCATTGGCGTGATATCGGGGCTATTTGGTGGCCAATGAATTGTTCCGTTACGGCCAATCCACTGATTGTAATGCTCATTTAAGTATGTTACCACTTCTCGAACTGCATGAGGCGGAGCACCATCCTGCTGCCAAATGATATTGTTGTCGACTTGCAATGGCAATCTTTCCAAGAAATCCTCGATACCGTTTTGAAGAAACTGGAGGTATCTTTGGCCTGTTAAAAAGCCACGATAAAATAGTGGTCCAATGATTCGATTTTCTAACATTCCACACCAAACATTAAGTGAGCTCCTACCTTGAAACTTTATCATTTCATATTTATGAGGGTTAACTGCTGCCCAGTATCTTGTATTTTTCCGATTGTATACCCCCGATGTTGTAAATGACGCTTCGTCAGTCCATAGAATTTTATTATATAAATTATAATCTTCGTTTTGCTCTCTCATCAGCATTGAAGCAACAAATCATTACAAACAACAAAGTTCTTTTTGATGTTGTGTTAAATATTGAACGGGAAGGATGCAATATGGTTTTAGGCCACATTTTTTTAAAGTTCTGTGGACTGTTCCATAGCTTACTCTCCGGAGTCCTGCGGACCATACCTAACTTCTCGTACTAGACCGAGAGCTGGCTACGAAAAAGTGAACTGATAAGGTGTAGTCACGAATTTTGTATAAAACGTTTCATTGGTACCTTATAAGTACGTAGCGCTGCCGTCAGAACGCTCTCCAGGGGCGGGAGACGTGGGTGGGCGGTCAAAGTCGTAAATTTGTAATAAGAGAAAAATGATAAGGTGTAGTCCTGATATTTGGTAGAGTTATAGTTTTAAACTGTAGGAATCGAGGAAAATTATTGTCAGAAGTCTAGGTCGGGGCTTAAAGACTGTCAGAAGTCGACAAAGTTGTAAAAAAATTGTTGAAATTTAAACCACAAGGTGCAGTTCTGACAATTGCATTGTTATATTATTTATGGCTTACTGAACCTGTATATAAATTGTCAGAAGTCTAAATAATGGCTAAGTAAATAAAAATTGATAATATGGCCGGAAGTCGCTGGAGCGGCTATCGCGACGGAGAGCAATCTTTCGAAGCTTGTTTCAAATTTAAATAACAAGGTGCAGTTCTAGCTATTTCTTGTTTTTAATATCTACGTTGCTATTTAACTAGGTATGCAATGACAGAAGGCTAAGGAAGGAAGATATTTAAAAAAAAACATAAAAATCATGATGCCGAGTAAGAGCTAATTTTTTAAAACCACTCCCTGGCTATACAGACAACGGACTTTTCAATAATAATTCGTACTCAAAAAAAATGTAGAAAGTAAATAAATACAACGAAAAATAAAATAGAATCGATAAGTTTTGACGAGAGTTTAGAGGTACTCTATACTGAGAGGTTCATGAAGCGTAAACAAATTTTTTTCATTAAAAATAAGTTTATGCACTTTTGGCAATTTGTTATTTTTAATATTTTTGTATTAATTTTATTATAACAAAGTTAATAGTAGAGAAAGTGAAAGGAAAGTATAAATAATTACATAAATATTGTTTTAGAACTTTTGTACAAAAAATATATTTAACAAACAATTTTTAATACTCGCAATCTGACTGCTGATGTTCATCCTCGTCACTAGCATACTCAATTTCTGATTCATCATCTGAAACATAAATTATTAACATTAAAATTAAACAGTTTTTTCAATGTACTATAGAATATTTTACCTTGAGCTCCAGATTCTTCATTTTCGTCTTTTCGGATAACATCGTTGACTGTTAAAGGTAGTTGAGGTCCTTCAAACTATTTAAATTCATATGTTGATCCTTGTTGTATCCAGCCGCAATCTGTAGGTTCGAGTTCCGTTTGAACTTTTTGGTGAGCATTTCTCCATACATTGGCGATGTATCTCGCCCTTTCAAATTGCTGACGTAGTTCCGACTGACAAGGAGGCAAACTTGATGCATCGAAATTTTTGACTGTTTTTTTACGAAATGGTTCGTTTACATCAGTTATTTTATAATATCTTAAAAATATCTCGAATCGAGTACTAATGACTAATTGAAGTTGTTTTGTCGCAGTGATTCCATACAAGTGGCTCGGATATACTTCTTAAACTTGAAAAATTTCGTCTTCGTTGCACGATATATCCCCGAGATCTGAAAAAGCCTTCATGTACTTCTGTGATTGTGACATGATTTTAAAGGGGCGTTGTTTCCCTTTTCCGAAAAATGCAGGGTTGTAATCGCAACCTGTAAATGCGTGGAAGCCAGGTAACGCTTTACATAAATCGTCTCTCAGAAAATTAGATAATTTATTAACATCAATTATCCGTCTCTTATTCGATACACCACAGTCAATTCAGATGTTACTTTGGCTTTTTCGATGGTGCATGTTTCCCAGCAAAATTATTAAAATATCGGAGTCTGAACATCTAACAGTTATGTTGGCAGCATAATTAATGTTCATGGCATGAAATACAATTTTCGTATCTGCTTTTTCGTGCCGCGTGAAAATTCATTGCTTACACTACGTTGGGGTTTGGAACCTTCGGCAACATGCACTAAAACAGAGTTTTATCCACAATACCGAAACAGAATATTTGCACTCGACGCGCGTTTCGCTAACCATGTTAGCATCATCAGGAGATAATTAAGACAGTTTTAATCATCTCCTGATGTTGCTAACATGGTTAGCGAAACGCGCGTCTAGTGCAAATATTCTGTTTCGGTATTGTGGATAAAACTCTGTTTAGGTCATTGCTTGCAGTTTTAATCACTTTGTTGTTACTATCGACTTCACATGAATAACATTTACTATGATTTAATAAAATCTTCTTACAGCCAATAAATTCAGCGACGCTGTCGCTTTCCCAATGATCGATCAAGAAAGAAACAAGAACTGTTTTAAAGTTGTCATTTCGGAGTTCTTTTGCGAATTCGGGTGGCCTTACTTGCTGCGGACAAGACATAACATACTCACGGTCAGTCGCTTGTCTTCCTCGCATACAACGCGGTAATCTTTGATCGATGGTTGATAATATCGATCAGAAATCAGGTGAATATTTGTAGCATTGTAATTCGTCAGTATTTCCAGTATCTTTTTTGAAATACACTACAACAAGGATCAACATATGAATTGAAATGGTTTGAATGACCTCAACTACCTTTAACAGTCAACGATGTTATCCGAAAAGACGAAAATGTAGAATCTGGAGCTGAAGGTAAAATATTCTACAACATGATTCGTACATTGAAATTTTTTTTTTAATTTTAATGTTAATAATTTATGTTTCAGATGATGAATCAGAAATTGAGTATGCTAGTGACGAGGATGAACATGAACAGTCAGATTGCGAGTGCTAAAAATTGTTTTTTAAATATATTTTTTTACAAGTTCTAAAACAATATTTATGTAATTATTTATACTTTCCTTTCACTTTCTCTACTATTAACTTTGTTATAATAAAATTAATACAAACATTTTAAAAATAACAAATTGCCAAAAGTGCATAAAATTATTTTTAATGAAAAAAATTTGTTTGCGCTTCATGAACCTCTCAGTATAGAGTAGGTACCTCTAAACTCTCGTCAAAACTTATCGATTCTATTTTATTTTTCGTTATATTTATTTACTTTTTACAATTTTTTTGAGTACGAATTATTATTGAAAAGTCCGTTGTCTGTATAGCCAGTGAGTGGTTTTAAAAAATTAGCTCTTACTCGGCATCATGATTTTTATGTTTCTTTTTTAAATATCTTCCTTCCTTAGCCTTCTGTCATTGCATACCTAGTTAAATAGCAACGTAAATATTAAAAACAAGAAATAGCTAGAACTGCACCTTGTTATTTAAATTTGAAACAAGCTTCGAAAAATTGCTCTCCATCGCGATAGCCGCTTCAGCGACTTCCGGCCATATTATCAATTTTTATCTACTTAGCCATTATTTAGACTTCTGACAATTTATATACAGGTTCAGTAAGCCATAAATAATATAACAATGCAATTGTCAGAACTGCACCTTGTGGTTTAAATTTCAAATTTTTTTTTACAACTCTGTCGACTTCTGACAGTCTTTAAGCCCCGACCTAGACTTCTGACAATAATTTTCCTCGATTCCTACAGTTAAAAACTATAACTCGGCTAAACTTTCTTTTAGCTGAAATGGGTTATGTAAAAACTGTGTTTTTGTTTGTTTATAAAACGCATGTCTGAACATAGAAACGCAAATTTTGTTTTTCGGAAATGCGTCATTTCCGTTTTCCAGACTTTAGATTAGCTGAAATCGGTTACATAAAAATTAATTTTTGTTTAATATTCTAGACATTTATTCACAGCCCAGGAATCAAAGATTTTTTTCCGGAAATGCATCATTTCTTTTTTTTTTTTTCATTTTTTTTCACAATTTGTTTTTTCAATTTTTTATTTTTTAGTTTAGAATAGCTGAAATCGGTTACATAAAAATAAGTTTTACCTTAGTACTTGAGACATTTATTCTAATCGCAAGAATTAAAAACTTTTCTCCGGAAATACGTTATTTTCGTTTTTCAAAAAAATGCTAATTAAAAAAAAGAAGTCTTGTACGTTATATTATGTCCCGCAAAATTAAAATGTAATTTACAGCGTTTCTAGTATAAATTAACGAGTCTTACTGAATTTCAATTTAAAAAATGCTAATTTTTCAGGAAATGTTAATGATAATAATTTTTAAGTATGTGTCTCTTAAACAATACATCCCTATTTGCAACATACAAGATGCCTTTGTTACAACAGCTCTCCATTTCAGATGACATTGGACAAATTAAGAATTAGTAACCATCGGTGGCGTGACGTATCTTTAATCATTATATTATTTTTAGAATTTTCACAATTATTTCAATATTTTATTACAAATGTTCTTACATTTTTAAATTTAACGACAAAAGCACTCGATTTAACTGAAATTTTTTAATAATAGTACCTAGGTATAAAATTCCACTGACATAAAAATCGTACATTTAAAACGACAACATATTCAAATTGCAAAATTAAATAAGCGCGCAGCGCGCGCTTACGGACGCCCGACTGAGATAAACTAACCCAAGCTAACCCAAACTAACCCAAGCCAATCCAAACTAACCCAAGCTAACCCAAACTAACCCAAGCTAATCCAAACTACCCAAACTAACCCAAGCTAACCCAAACTAACCCAAATTACAAAGCTAAACAAGCGCGCTTACCGTAACTCCATCTAACCCAAACTTTAAATTGCAAAATTTAATAAGCGCGCTCCGCGCGCTTACAGTGACCCGGCTGAGACAAACTAACCCAAGATAATCCAAACTAACCCAAACTCACCCAAACTAACCCAAGCTAACCCAAACTAACCCAAACTAATCCAAGCTAACCCAAACTAACCCAAATGACAAAGCTAAACAAGCGCGCTTCGCGCACTTACCGTGACTCCAGCTAACCCAAACTTCAAATTGAAAAATTAAATAAGCGCGCTCCGCGCGCTTACAGTGACCCGACTGAAACAAACTAACCCAAACTAACCTAAGCTAAACCAAACTAACCCAAGCTAATCCAAACTAACCCAACCTAACCCAAACTAATCCAAGCTAACCCAAACTAACCCAAATTACAAAGCTAAACAAGCGCGCTTCGCGCGCTTACCGTAACTCAAACTAACCCAAAATTGCAAAATTAAATAGGCGCTCTTTGCGCGCTTACGATAATCCAACCTGACCCAAATTGCACAATTAGTTTACTTTAAATTAAACTTATTTAAATTAAATAAAATTTTCTTGAAATACGGAAATGACGCATTTCCGGAGAAAAGTTATTAGTTTCTGCGATTAGAATAAATGTCTCAATTACTAAGGTAAAACTAGTTTTTATGTAATCGATTTTAGCTATTCTAAACTAAAAAAAAAAAAATTTGAAAAAAATTAAAAAAAAAATTATGCATTTCCGGAAAAAAAAAATTGATTCCTGGGCTCAGAATAAATGTCTAGAACATTAAACAAAAACTATTTTTTATGTAACCGATTTCGGCTAATCTAAAGTCTGAAAAACGGAAATGACGCATTTCCGAAAAAAATAATTTGCGTTTCTATGTTCAGACAGACCTTTTATAAAGAAACAAAAACACAGTTTTTACATAACCCATTTCAGCTAAAAGAAAGTTGAGCCAAATTCGTGACTACACCTTATCAGTTCAATTTTTCGTAGCCAGCTCTTAGACCATACCGCTTGCGGAATAGAACTGTTCGGATTTATAGTAAAATATTGAACAATGGCTCGATTCCTTCTATTCTGTCTTTTCATCTTTCTTATCTTTCAATGTCTTGCTTTCTTCAAATAGGGTCTTAATTCTGAGAATTGTATCTACTGAAATGTGTCTCTGGAAACTCTCAAAAAATGATCTTTGTGTTTGTCGAGCATTCTCTCCACTTTTGTAATATAATTTTATTACACTTAGTCGTTCTTCTAAAGAATGTTTCATTGCTTGTAACTAATTCGTGAAAAATATAGTATAGAAATTTGAAAGTTGATTATTTGGTCTGACTGACGGACGGCCGCTTTAAAGAAAGTTAACGGTTGAACAGGTGAAACGGGTATCCATCGTATCAGGTATTAATCGTACGGTAGACGAACATTTTCCAAGTTTAAAACTGAAGAAAAAATGCGTTTTTGAATTAAAAATCCATCATTTCAGATCAAAATTTATATGAGAAATCGGATAAGCACATTAAAAATATGGCATCCCATTTAAAAAAATATCAAAGTGACCCCTAG
The DNA here is from genome assembly GCA_016904865.1 of Pissodes strobi. Lineage (NCBI taxonomy): Eukaryota > Metazoa > Arthropoda > Insecta > Coleoptera > Curculionidae > Pissodes > Pissodes strobi. Next base: position 5,661 of record JAEQML010064815.1, on the reverse strand, counting down.
CACTTTTATTTGATGTTCAATTGTTTTTTGCTGAAGATATCCGAATTCGCGGGAGAAAATTACATAAGATGGCTATTTCAGTTTTTTTTTTATAAAAGTACAGGGAAAGTCAAAAAATCGCCTTGTCTAGTCCTCGTTGGATAACCTTGTACCTACGCTTTCCTATCAATTACTTGATTTACACACCTGTCTTTGTCATAACGATAAAGAGCCTTGAATCTTGCGCACTTTCGGGTCTGGCGTCAAATAACTGTACATATGGAACCGTTGGCTCTGTATCCCAGGATACCACAAAACTTCTTCTTATATTGATTTTTGTCATACGCTCCCAAAAATAGCTATTTTACGGACTCATTTAAGTCCGTAAAATGCTTCTTTTTCGGCCTAGTCCCTAAAAGTCGTCATGGCAACCTTTACGGACTACTCCAAAATTCCTGAATATGTCTAAATGTCAAATTTCGAATGACATGACAAAATTGTCAAATAGTTGCTACGATATCAATTTCTAAGCTAACTTTTTCGAACATTAGGACTTCAAAAATTATGGTAAATTTGCAAATTTAAGCGTTCTGAAGAAGTGTAAAAGGCGTATAACAAAATTTTGGGAGCGTATGACAAAAAATAGTGTTTGTCACACGTATAAGTTTTTCAGAACACATCTGCTATTCCGGACTCGGCTAACGCCAGGTCCGGAAACAGCAATGATTCGTCCTGAAAAACTCCATTTTAGGTACTTGTAACAAAAATAACTATTTTGGGCTCAGTTCCCTTTAGCGGAACTCGCCTACAAAAGATGTCGTTCTATATGACGATTCTACACAGAATTTTATCGATTTAACAAATTTATTAATTGATTATACCTCTGTTTTTATTATTTGCATCTTTTTATTGTGAACCCTAAGCCACAACGATTTCCAAACTACATCTTGTAGATATTCTGACTTGCGTCGTCTTAGCGTCTACAAACACCTTGTAAATAGACTCACGACCTTCCCCCCCTCCTTCCTACTCCGCGGCATTTGAACTTGGGACTATATTTGCACACTTGGAAGACAGCTCGTACTGGCCTACCAATCTTTGAATTTTATCTTAACCATTGAACATTGAACCACCTTAACTTTATTCACTCTCTGATATAAAAGTAAATAAACAAAATTGGAAGCTAATAAAGAGCGTGGCAGGCACAAATCAGAAAAATAAGGGTGTACCGCGCCCGCCTATATAATTTGCAAAAATGCCAAATTAGACACGACTTAAAAACGTAAATTGGAGTAAAAGAGAAATCCGCCTTAAACAATAATTCGCACAGTTGCCATTTTCGCTCGTTCGAAACTTTTATCTAAAGTAGCGCATATTTAAATCAGTTCCCTTTCAAATCCTATCTGACACTAAACTACGACCCGACAACGTTAAACATTAAACAGGCTCTCTAGATGCCCGTTTTTATTTGTTTTTTACTTGTCCGAGGGCGTCGTAAGAGCCCTTTCGCTTTCCGAGGTAACAATCAGTGTGATTGCGCCTTTAATATTTAATTCGCACAGATAAATATGAAAGGGACAACTCCCGATTTAGTATCGTAAAACACCGTTACGGTGAAAATATGAACAGATTTCGGTACAGGGGTCAAGGCCAGCGGGATATAGATAAATTATGTTCTGGAGCTAATAAAGACAGGATTGATACTCCTGACGTGGTAGAAGTATCCTCGGTACTATTCGGGATAACTAAAAGGAAGTCGAAGTTCTTGAAGATTTGCGATGAACTATTAGGCGCCTGCCTGTGTTATAATATATATTTTTTTAATTTTAAAAGATGTTAACCTCTGAGACATGGTGTACAGCTGAAGAAATTAAGTCTCTCCATGTTGAGGGATACACTCTGGCGGCATCCTTTTCCAGGATATCAAGTCGTGGTGGAGGAGTCGCCATTTACTGTCGGGAACATTTAGAAGCTGTATTTTGAAGACTCATGGTATTGAAAATCTATGTGAATTTACATGTACAAGTTTTTTACTAGAATCCTATACTTTAACTGTGGTTTGTATTTATCGTCCTCCGCTATCTAGTTCAAATGATTTTATTAATGTTATGTATAATCTATTATCTGATATCTGTAAAAAGAGTGACAAAAATACTCATTATGTATTCTGTGGAGACTTTAATTTTAATTTTGACCCTAAAATTAAAGATAAAAATGCACAAAAAGTAATAAATGACTGTTCTAGTTTTGGCATGGTACCACTTTTCGAAACTCACTCAAGAATTCAAAAAAATTCTAAAACTGTTCTTGATAATGTTTTTACAACTCTTGACAAAGACAATATAACTGTATATACCTTAAATAATGCAATATCTGACCACATGATTCAACAAGTTAGTCTGCCTATCAGTGTGACACCTAGAAATAAACCAACCTTCAAGTATGTAAGAAAATTTAATAAGGATGCAAATATAATTCATTTTAGGAAACTACTGGAAGAAACTGACTGGCATAGACTCTTGGTCCCCGGGTTAAATGCTTGTGGAAAATTAGATTATTTCCTGAATTTGTTTTTGCACATGATAGACATAGCTTTTCCTATTGAACTTATCAATCAAGGATCGAAATATAACACTCGATCTTGGTTAACTCCTCATATAGTTCGTGAGGGTGAGCAGCTACGACTTCTTCATAGGCAATGCTCCAATTCTGACGATCCAATTCTGTCTCAGGCTTATAGGGTTAGGCTAAAGCAACATAAGTCTAATATTTCTAAAGCTGAAAAGGATTTTTATTCTAACATCTATAAACACTCAAATAACAAGTCTTAAACTTCTTGGCAAATAATTAAAAAAGAAAGCAATTCTCTTAAAAAAAAAATAATTATCCATCTCAATTTAAAAATCCAAATAATGAGATAATCAATGAGTATACATCTGCTGCCTCACAGTTCAATGACTACTTCATTGACTCTGTGTGTCAGCTCTTGGACGACAGGAATAGCATGCAGGAATTAAATGTTCAGCAAATATCTTTGAGTGGTAGCATGTTTCTCAGACCTGTTGATGAACTCGAGATTTATGTATTGCTAAGGTTATTGTCAGGCAAACATACATGTGGGGAAGATGGAATCCCATGTTCACTTTTGTCTAGTGTTGCTGAGTATATTACTCCTATCTTAACGATTTTAATTAATGACTCTTTTAGAGAGGGTTTGTTTCCTAAGAAATTAAACTTATGCAATAGTGTCTGCTCTAAATTGCACCATAAAGTCCCTTGACTCTAGGAAGAGCACAGCAGCTCTTTTTTTCGATTACAGTAGAGCTTTCGAGTTAGTGAATCACAACATTCTGGATGCTAAATTAATAAGTAATGGTGTCAGGGGGTTGTAAGGGACTGGTTTCTTTCTTACACTGGAGGTAGGAGCCAGAGAACTAAAATTAAAATCAATGGTATTGAATATGCCTTGGATTACAGAGATGTTAGTGTGGGTGTCCCCCAGGGTAGTGTGATGGGACCCACACTTTTTATCTTCTACATTGCAGATGTTTTAAGGGTTATGACCGCAGGTGTATCAATCTTGTTTGCTGATGATATGACCTCTATTCTCATTTCAGATTGTTTAAAAAACCTAGCTCCGATCTTACATTCTTGTATTGATCAAGCTTTTACCTATAGTTACAAGAATGATTTGGTCTTAAATTTGAGTAAGACCGTATTGATGCAGTTTTCTTCTAGTGAACTTGATCAATCCTTATACATCAAAAGAGGAAATAACATTGGTTCTATTCACCAAGTACATGTCACCAGGTTTCTCGGACTGCATGTTGACTATCAGCTAACTTGGTCTCATCATGTTGATATTCTCTTAAAGAAATTGTCTACCTACTCTTTTGTTTTATGGAAATTGAGATCATTTGTTGATAGAAACATTTTAATGTCCTACTATTACGCTTATGTATATTCAGCAATTTCTTATGGTATAGTAGCATGGGGCCACTGTAAGCGCATTGATGAAATTTTTATTGCTCAAAAGAAAATTATTCGAAATATTTTATTTAAACCTTCCAGACATTCTTGCAAACAACTTTTTGAGACTCTCAATGTTCTGACAGTTCCATCAATCTATATTTTTCAAGCAGCCCTATATATTAAAAAGCACCTGAGTGAGTACTCGATTATTGGTGACATACCTCATTCCTATCCATTGAGAAATATTAATGGTCTTAGCATTCCAAGTTACAGATTGTCATCTGCCAATAATAGCTCTTACATTATGTCAATCAGAATTTATAATCATTTACCTTTGGGGTTGAGAAGTGAAACAAACATGAAAGTATTTAAATCTAGTCTTCTTAAATTAACAACTGAAAAAACTTATTATAGCTTAAATGAATATTTTGGCACCAATTTTTAACAATTCTTAACAGATAAAATTAATTTTTACAACAAAGTTTTAACTTAGAGTTGTGACTGGGATGGATACGGTTGACAAATTTTGATATGTTTTCTTGTGATGTACTTTTAGTAACGTTAAGTGTTCATATATTTGTATTTTATTTTATTTTATTTTATAGTGTAAAAAATCTTTCTTTTTGTGTAACTTTTAGCAATTTGGTAGCATGTAGCATGTAGTTAGTTTTTAGATTTTTGATTTTAGTTAGTTAGTTTTTGGAAAGTTGACAAAGCCAATGTTATCGTATTTTGACCAAAGTGGTAAATAAATATTGATTGATTGAGTGATTGATTGAAATAAATAATTACCCGGCAAGGTCGGAATGCAAGGCCTTGTAGCAAGCTGTAAAGTGAGCGCGCAATTTGCCCGCTACTCAATTAACCGGAGAAAGGTTAATTGGGCGCCACCAAGTTCGTTACGAACCAAACTGGAGATCCCCGCGTTATTCTTTGAATCTGCTACAAGACCTCCACTCTCCAAAGTAACCTTGCCGGTAAGGATCGCTAAAAAGAATGTCACCACCCCGTCACTAGCAAAGCTGCAAAGTTACGATAAGTAAATTGTTGAACCAAATAAAACACGCCGCAGATACGATACTATCCCTTTATTGGAAAAGAACAAATAGTCACGAAGAATAGTGGTAATGAAAAATTTACATTGAAATTAATTATATTAAAATATTACAACAACGACAACTGTAGGCGATTTAAACACTAAGAAAAACAACTATCTTATAACAAAGAAATTATAAGAAATGAATTATAAGAAATGTCAGATGGTTGTCCAAAACTCTATGTAGTTTTAGGTAAATGATTAAATTAATGAATCGGCACCAGACAAGTGCTCCAGATATGTGAATCGATTGCTATTATATACTCTCCGTTCAAAAGAATAATTTAGCGGAGTTTCAAATTTCAGATTTAAATTAAATAACAGCAATAGTACAAAAAAAAAAGATAAATAAATGTAATTAAATAGATTGTACCAAGTCTGGTACAGATAATATTCATATTCATACCATATTGATAAAAGAGTTCAAGTATGATCTATATAATGAACAAAAAGCACTAAAATAAACTTCAATAAAAAATCATACTAAACAAATTTGACAAATAAATGGTCTGAAGGACCTTCCAATATTATTATCAAATAGAAAGCATAACCCTTCCTGAAGTTTAATAATTCCAGAGAAAAGTTTAAGTACGGGCCACATAATGAACAAAAAG
>MU193868.1:0-14543 GCA_016904865.1 Pissodes strobi | reverse complement strand
CCCCCCCCCCCCCCCCCCCCCCCCCCCCCACACACACACACACACACACACACACACCAGGAAGGACTGCATGAAGACGAGGACCACAAAAAGTGCAGTGCTAGAATAATCATTTAATATTAAATGTCAGTTATTTAGTTGTCTTAGGTTCAGGTGGACGCTTGTTAGGTACCACCTTAGTCGGTACTATATAGGTATTTATTTGTAAATATGTATATATTGTTAAGTTTGTTATTAGCTTTAGGTCAAAAATAAAGTATCTTAAGGTATCTCTTTATAAATAAATAAATAAATAAGTACTGTGCGCGGTGGACGTCGACGAAGATTTTGTTGTGCTGTATTATTTTAGAAGAAAACAAGCCAATAATAGAAAATTTTGGGTGCACCTAATCCTGAACAAACGATTTTCTTTGGGAACTTTTCAAACCTTAACCACTGAATTGAAAGTGACAAACATAAGTTTTTTAAATATTTTAGATTGCCCATAACTACATTCAACGATCTACGGGCACGAGTTTCAGCAGGCATAAACTATAAAAATACATGATTAAAGCAGCTGATAGGGGATTTTCTGTCCCGACATCCGACAAATGTGAACAGCGCCATACAAGGTCATATCCGAACGAGATCCGACACGATTTTTAATCGGGCGTGCGGCGCTGGCAAAACACCCAACAATATTTGTCGGAGCCGACAAAAAACGGAGTCGGATAGATGTGAACAGCTTCATGCAAAATATATTGCCACTAGAGCACCCGATATTTTGTCGACAAGTGGGAACGGGCTCTTATTCAAAAGCTAAAGCATCATATAAGCGTTTTTTCTGTGTACTCGAAAGCAGATGTAGATTCCAAGCGGGAAGCTTTCAGTAATTTATTTATGTACTATTTCAATTTATGTTTCGCGTTTAAATAAATCCATGGTCGCAATTTGAAACAATTTGAGCATATTCATTCTCCAGAATTTCAGTCTTTAAAAAATAGGCTACATATTTTTAATGTTCTGTCTCATCATTACCCACAATATAACAAAATATATTCCGATCTAAATAAAAAGTACGAAAAAGAAATTAAATAGAGCAAGAGTGATTATTTTGCCAGAAAACTATCTTTGACAGATAATAAAAATAGAGTAGCCTGGAATATTGTAAAAAATCTAACAAAATAATAAAAATCACAGCACTCCAATCTAATCCTTCCTGACGGTAATCTTCAAGAGGTTGCTCTTAACTTTAATTCACTGTTTGTCGATTGTGCAAAAAATATTGTAAATAAAAATAGTACTTTTGTACCAGGAACAAACTGTCATTCTTTGTTGGGAAATAGGCTGGAATCTTTGTTTTTGAGTCCCGTTACAGTAATTGAAATATTAAATATTGTTAAAAACGAAATCCCACTCTCTTTATTAAAAAAATGTATCTATGTTATAACAAAACCACTTAACGACATTTTAAATTGTTCTCTTTCAGAGGGGATGTACCCCAGTACTTTTCAAAGTGCTTACGTGATTCCCCTATATAAGAAAGGGGACCGAAATAGTCTGGAAAATTACCGCCCGGTTAGCATTTTGCTTTCATTTTCGAAAATATTCGAAAAGTTTTTTTACGACAGACATAAAAAATATTTTATACCTAACGGCCTGTTTTCAAACTTCCAGCATGGATTCTTGGAAAACCGATCTGTTAACACAGCCAGTTTTGAGTTCGCGGAGGGGACGCTGGAGGCCTTGGAGAAGGGGGAGGTTGCATGTGGTCTTTTTCTGGACCTCGACTGTCTTTCTCCCATCGATTTGTTAAACAAGTTGTTCAGGTGGATAAAAACATCTCTCAAATACTCAGAGGGTGGTCATCAGAAATAATAATTTTAATTTATATCTGGAAAACTATCAGTAAAACTAGGTGTCCCACAGAGAAGTATACTTGGGTGTGCCACTCCTCATTATTGTTTACTTAAATAACCTGCCTTCTGCTGTTTTTAATACTTTAACAACTATTGTAAACTACGCTGATGACACAAACCTATCAATTAAGAATAAAAGTATCAACACAATATTGCGTTATTTAGAAGAACAGTTCCTATTATTTAAAAAAAAATGGTTTCACGACAATGGGCTTATCCTGAATATAGAAAAAACGCAGTGCATTATCTTTAAGACTTCCCGAAATAAGAAGGATGTCCCTGATACTATCAAGATAGAAAGTTCCGAGATTATTATTGCACTCTTGCAAATTTCTGGGTTTGTATATTGATGGAAATTTTAAGTGGGATTGCATATTGATTCCCTCTGTAAAAGACTAGCAAAGGCATGCTATATGCTGAGAATAACAATTAGATATTTAAGCTACGACATTGGCCGTATGGTTTATCACAGTTCTTTTCAATCTCTATTGAGATATGGTATAATATTTTGGGGCCAAGCTTCAAATATATCTAGAGTATTTTTATATAAAAAAAAAGCTTTAAGAATTTTACTAAATATGGATTACACTCAATTATGTCGTGGTGTATTTAGAACACAAAAACTTTTAAAGCATCCGGAAATTATATTTATGAGTGCATTGTGTTTTTCAAAAAACATCCCGAAGATTTCCATCATTTAAAGAGAGACCATGCTTATTGTAACAGAGGTAAATTGTTAGATTATAACTTTCCAAAACATTAATTAACCTTGACAGAAAAGAGTTGTCATTATGCGCAACTTTATTATGCATACCGCAAAATTTACAAAAGTGTCTTAAAAAGGTCAAAAATATTATTTTACTCCTCCAGATTGAATAACGCAAAAAGTAGACACCGTGAAACTTGGAGGATCGTGAATGAGCTCGCTGGTCACTTAAGACAGAAACATCAAGAATCTAAACTGCATCCAAATGATTTAAATGAGTTCTACTCCTCTGTTGCCTCAAATCTTACCAACGATATCAACACGCCCGTCGATCCTTTGTCATATCTGTCCGATTTGCTTGTATCGAACTCTTTCTTTCTATCTCCAACAGACCCACAGGAGATAAAAAGTATTCTCTCTGTCATCAAAAACAAATCCTCCTCGGGTGAGGATGGGCTGTCAATCAGGCTATTTTCCAGGCTGTTGAAGTCCGCAAGGATAGTTCCCATTCACAAGGGAGGCGACTTTAATGATCCTTCTAACTTTCGTCCAGTTTCACTCTTGTCTACCCTCTCTAAAGTAATAGAACAGCTTGTTAAAAAACGGATGGTCAATTTCTTAGAGGCCAATCACCCTATTAACATTAAACATTTTGGATTTCAATTTAAAAAAAAACTTCGGATGCAATCTTCTTTTTCCTGGAGGAACTGTTGGCTGGTCTAAACAGGGGTGAGACGCCTGCAGCAATGTTTTGTGACTTGTCGAAAGCATTCGGCTGCGTAAGTCATGAAATACTGCTGAGGAAGCTTTCTGTCTGCGGCTTTGGGGGGTGGCACTGAGGTGGATCAAATCTTACCTGTCGGGTCGTACTCAGTCTGTTTCTGTTGGGGAGGATGTAATATCTAGTCCGAGATCTATAACTTGCGGAGTGCCCCAGGGGTTAGTTTTGGGACCCATCCTATTCCTGCTATACATCAACGATCTGATGCGACTCGACATTACGGACTCTTTCACTGTTTTTGCAGATTACACCAAAATCTTGTGGAGAGACACTGATGTTTGGAGGCTCAACTCCCGAATTAATTCTGACCTGTCGAAGGTGATGACATGGTGCAATGCTAATCGTTTATGTTTCAATAATATCTCCAAGACCCACACTGTTACGTTTAAGAATCTTACACTTCAAGAGATTGCCATTGGACACCATATAGTAGATAGTACCTCTAACGTTAAGTTTCTAGGTCTCAGCATTGATTCAAACTTAAAGTTTGATTTCCACATTTCGCAACTTAAAAGGAAACTTGCGTCTGGCGCCTACTGCGTGCGCATCACTTCCTTGGAGCTGGACAGACAAATAGCCAGATCTACATACTTTGCGCTAGTGGAATCACGCCTCCGGCAAGGCTTACCGTTTTGGGGAGCATGCACAGGGTGTTTGTTTCGGCAGGTTTTTGTTATGCAAAAGACAGCACTTCATTTTTTGTGCCAAGTCCCTCCGGGAACCAGTTGCAGACCACTTTTTAGACAACAGCATACTGTCGCTCCCTTGTCGGTATGTTCTTGAAACTGTCTGCTTGATAAAAAGGCACTTGTCGAGGTTCTCTCCCAATCAAGATATTCATCTGACTCGTCAAGGTAACAATATCAGACTTCCAATACGACACTTTATTATGGTCCATCGTTCTTTTATATACAGTGGGATTAAATTTTATAATCATTTGCCACAATACATAAAACGTGAACCTAATTTAAAAAGGTTTAGAGTTAAATGTCGTGATCTATTGGCTGAGTGCGCTTTCTATACCATGGACGAGTACTTGAATCACCGGTTTTAAGCGAATTTTCAGCATTATCAAGACCAAATGTTACTTTAGAATATTTCGGTTCCTTTTACTTTGTTTGTTCATTTTATGTGTTCATTTTTTATCCCCATCCCATCTGACATGTAAATCTGTTTTATACAAAATTTTATTATTTTTGTTTTTTTTCTTTTAATTATTTTATACTCATCTAGTATTAACACGTCTATAGTTGTCAAATTATTAATAGTTTAGGGTTGACTTTCGCAACTTGGATATACTAACATTCTTTTGAAACCATGTAATATAGCTAAGTAACTTTTATTTTATAGAAGTCTTTACTGTAAAACTTTCAAATAAGTTGTTTTTGCCTATATCTTCGAAATCTTAAATAAGACTTTGCTTTGTCAATTAAATTGTAAATTTATGACAATAAAGCTTTATTGAATTGAAATTGAATGCAGCTGTCACCTTTTATAACAATTTGCCATCCAAAATTAAAAACATAGATAATATTTCACAATTTAAAAAATACCTATCTGATTATTTAAGTGGCATTGAACCCTACACCATTCAGGAATACCTGGACTTTAATGAGAATGTCAATGGGGGCTCTATATTTTGTGTCTAGATTTGTGGTTTTTTATTGTGTAATTTGTTTTTTATTATGTTTTAATTATTCTATATATATCTTTGACGTATTTAAAACTTTGTAACCTTACAAATTTGTTTTTAAATAAATGCTTATCTATCTATCTATCTAACCATGTTAGCATCATGAGGAGATGATCTGATGATGCTAACATGGTTAGCGAAACGCGCATCGAGTACAATAATTCTGTTTCGGTATTGTGGATAAAACTCCGTTTTTTTACATTGAATGTTTCTATACAATTTTATATTGTCAAAACAATCATGTAACAATACATAAATAAATAAATATGTTTTCAGCCGAATTTCGAAAAATAAAATGATGAGATGGCATCTAACTCTACTATAAAGCAATAAATAAATAAATAAATACAAGATGATGCAGATGAAAATCATATATGTAAAAACATTTGCTAATATATTTCTACCTTGCAAGCCTCTGAATATTAATAAAATTACTTAAAAATATTTACAGTATAAACACATTTATATTTACCTTTAGTTCCAACGGTTTCTACTGCTGCCGCAGACTGTTGTTTTGCTTTATTAATCACTTGCTGATAAATATCTTCAGGCACACATAGATCATACATAGTTAGAGACCAAAACGTAGCCAAAAACTGCGGAGTAATATCCTCCCAAGTTTTTGTAGAATGTAGGGGTAGAAGAGAACTATAGACTGGTTGCATAACTTCCTGTACCGCTTCACAATATTTGAGATTTTTTAACGAAGTTGACATCTTCTTATAGTTCGGATCTGTTTTTCGTAATTGATCATATTTTTGCTAAAATTAACAATATATATACAGGGTTTTCATTTGTATTTTGACAGTCACCCAGAGTTCAAAAAAAAACTGTTTATACCAAAGTTAAGTATTTTCGAATTATCTTTTGCCTATCAAAATAAACAAACGAAGACTGCAAAACAAATAAATAAGACATACATTATTTTAAAACACCGTCTATATTCTCTGTTAAAATAACAGGCATTTTCCCCAGATTTCAAAAATATATGGTTTGTTGACATTAGGTTCAATGACAGTATTTAAAAACATATGTTGGGTTTGTTACTCATGTTTCGATACATATTAAAACAATGCGTCAATATGTTTGTGTCGAAAGTGAAAGTTTAAATATTTTGGTTTTGAAGGCAATCACGATTAAATCAATATATATTAAACTACAACACCAAACATTTTACTGAAATCAGAACAAGACGGTTTGTTATTATGATGGAAAATATACATTTAAATACCATTTAAAAAATGTTGGTCTAATTTTTTTCTTTTGCCATCTTCTATTGTTTATTTTACATACTTTAACTATGGTATAAACAAACAGTTTGTCTTTGAGATAAGAAACCCTGTGGGTGGGTGCAAAAAATATAGATAAAAATCCTGTACATGTATATTACGTTAAAACATATCACATGAAGAAATACTAGTATCACCACCTGTACCGAAACAAAAATACATGAAAATTACCAAATAAAATGTAAAAAATGAAAGATGCAATAGTAAAATGGTGATCCTCACAATACTAAGGCAGGATTATAAAATGATATCATAAAATATCAAGATTAAAATGCTCCATCCGGATACTTACGTTAACTGAATGGTTGAACATAGGCCTTGCCAAGAAAAAAGCGACTTCAGTTGGAATATGATAATCTAATAGCATACTTTGAATAGTAGGTAGTTTATTGATATATTCTTCAACAGTGAGTGTAGAACCCAAAAATGTTCCAAACTGAACTAAAGTATCTTGGCATTGATCTGATAACATTCCTACCAGTTTAAGATGACTTTTTTGAGTCTCTTTATATACGACACAATAATTCTGCTGAGCCATCAGGAGACAGAGTGCCACTGCTAAGTCATTCTCACCCATCGCTTCTTTAAGGCGTAAAGATGATTTTTTTGTATTCCGTATCTGGCTGAAATATCCAGCCTAAAAAATAAAAAAATCTAAAAATATTGATACTAACTTTAATATACACATTGTAACAGTTCGATTTTGCCAAGAGCAAACATTTTTAAAAGTTTATTTATATGCCGCATTTAGGGAAAAATGATGCTGTATTTTGCACGCATCGGTTTATTAATTCTAAATTTATTAATTTGCCTTGCTTGTAAGTGCCAGCTTCCTAATATGAAAACTATATTTTAAGTATAGATTAGCTATATATTTGTATTAGCTTTTAGAATCCGTTGTGACTATCTATGTTAGTTGATAAGCAAAAGCGATGTACCTTATTATTAAGATAACTTGGCTTGATTTGCATTATATTATCGTAAACCGCCAGCCGACCGTTTTATATTTTTAAAGAATTCTGTTAGCCTGCAAATACGTTGCATTTGACTTATTGAACCATAATTTAATATCAGTTTGAATATTATGATTTATTACCTTTTGAGAACCCTAGGTTGATGTTCCGGAGATCGTTTTTGGACCTCTGCTTTAAATGTATTTCTCGCTCTGTACGGCTGACGTTTTTTTTGTGAGGTTTATGCCAAATAATAGGGATGGGCTATCTATCGCGCGTTTGTCATTCTCGATTTAGAATTTTGAAGGTTTATCATTCCTGTTAGAGCATTTCCTAGCATTTCTGGAAGAATGTAATTTTAGCTCACTATTCGTGGCTTCCGCCGTCATTTATCATCGTAATAAGCGAGAATTAAGGCGTTTATTTTCTTAGAATTATTCCTTGTATCGAATCACTCGGCTTGGTTTCAGCCCACCACTACTTGTGACGCAGCCTTTAATTTCGAAGGCAAATTGACGGAACGTTGGAGAAGTCTTTTCTAGTTTGCTCGCCGGGCGAACGTTTGCCAGTATAGCGAGAAACTGCACGTTTCAGTATTGTGATATAATACAACCCTTTTTTCTAGGGGATTTACTGTGTGGTTTCTGTTTGTGTTTTAACACGACCGATTTATCGGGCTCTACATGCTGTACTAGGTAAGCATTTTCTCTGGATTTATTTTTCTATGGCCTGTGAAGCCATGAGGCTATTTTTTTTTTTGTTTCCATTATTTATACCGGCTTCCACGTTCGTCCCATAAGACCGAGACCGTCGAATCACTCCTAGTCCACCCTCAAGTCCGAGTTTGAGGTAAATATCGCTAAGGTTTTGACTAAATTTATAAAATTGATTGCTTATATATGTTACCTTTTTTTTGTGCACATAACGTCATTTGCTTTTCCCATAGATCTTATCTACGCCATTTTATCTGATCCAAATTTTCATGTTAATGCAACTTCAATTTTGATCATATGGGGAAGTTTATATATTCTTTTTAGAAGTGATTCATACCTATCTTTTTATATTCAAGTTGTCTGAACCTTAATATCTCTTTTATTTGCTTTACTGCATTGCAAGTCCATGGTTTTTTTGTCTGGGAAAATTTGTTTTATAAAGAAGATGTATCTATGCAAAAGCGGGGGTCTATGATTTTTTATTAAAGGGGCTTCATTTAATGCGTACTGGATTATTTCAGGGTTTTTTTTTCGGAGGGCCAGAGTTTATCGAAGGTCCACTACTTTTTTGGAGGGCCAGAAGCAGGGCCACAGTTTTTGCGGCGGGCCAGAACCTTTATTGGCCACAACTCTTTTTTTCCTGGAAGGCCAGAAGCGTCAGTGAAGGGCCTTAACTTGTGGTTCCTGCACTAGAGGCCATCGAGAGCCGTTCCTAGGCATCCATAGGCACTTCCACCAGAGTTCGACTACGGGATTTGGGTATAAGTTTTGTGTCTTGTTTTTTTTTTTTTGTGTATCCCAGTAGTATAATCTTCGTTTTCTTTTTTTCATATAAATCAAACATTGAACGCCGAGTTCTGAGGTAGCTCATTGATTTTAATTAATTTAATTTACATTTATTCACTGGTTTATGGGACCAGTAAATCTGATTGCTTTGAGTTGTTTTCTCATTTTAATAAAGTCAAGCGCTGACTGGATAATTTCATACCTTTCATTCATTAGTTGGGGGATATAACTGTTCTGAATTTTATCTCTTTATCATATGAATCAAGCTAACCATAGTTTTAATCTAATCTGGTGCTTTTATTAACTTCTCAAGTTTCATTGCGGCATATTATCACAATCAGTGCAGCTATTAGCGCACGCATACCTAGTTGTAAGAAGCTTAGTCTACGTCAAGTGATCACTTTGATAAGTAGTGTTTAGTGCATTTAGTGATAAGGCATATAGAACCGAGGTTTTCCAACTGAATAGGTCTCGGTACAATCTTCACATTGCACTCTGTTTATTTTATCACTTACTTTAACAGTCGTATAACATTCTTTTGTCTTTATTTAACCACATTTTAATATAAGCTTTTTCTCCAGAGAGATTGTTACTGTGTTTTCAAAAAAAAGAACTTAGTAGCAAATATAGTGTTCATTAAATTTTAGATTGCGTTTTCTTGATAGAAGTTAGTTGATTACACTTGCGCCATTGTTTTCGTTTTTTTTTTGATAGTTCGAAATAAGGAACTGAGAACCGGTTAATTTTATGAGCGAATCTAGCCATTTGGTACAACACCAGCCGAGCTTTTTCCATTTAGCTGGCTAGAACGGGTGGCACTCAAACGACCCCACGACAGTGGCCGGGTGACCCCACGACAGGGGCCGGGTTTTGTAACACGTCTCTCCGGGGCTAGGTTCATTTTTTTTTATTAATTGGGAAAAAAATCTTTGGGTTCAATCAGAAAAACGTGTTGCAACATCTTCAATTAAAATACGTTGTGTGAAATACGATGTGATGAGTGATCAAAATATCGCATTTTCAGAGTGCTTGCTTTGCTTCCGTAGTGACATGTAAAAAGCAACTCTTATCATTTCTTTAAAATATTAATTGTTCTCATTAGCATTTAGCATTTATGGACATATATTTTTTATACTGCCAGTAATAACTGGTTTTTAAATATCTAAAGTTGACTAAGAATTAACGACCTAATATTCTACTAAACTTATGATTAGATTGATCGAGGATCGCTCTCTAGAAACTTTTGGTTCGGAAAAATGAATTAAATAATGTAAGAATGTACTACAAATTGTATGCTATTTATGAGAAACTCAATATATGTTTTTAAAATGTAATAAATCCATGCCTACAGATATGTATCCCTCGATAAGCCTCTTACTGGTTATTGTTTTAAAAGTGGTATACCGCAAGAAGAGTAACCGTGTCTAAGGATTGTCTTCCTTCTTGTTTCCACCGCATTCGTTAATTGTTCAAACGTGCTATTTCAATATTTACAAGCAGTACTAGAAATTTACAATGCACTACAATCTCGTTTTTAGCAGCAAATCACGTCGAAAAACATTTTCCCCGTACTGACTAGGTTCAACATTTTATCAGCCTATACCAGGGAAAATAACTCAAAAACTTAATTATCCTTTAGTCCTTACCTTTATAAAAGGTTGGTTGGGTAGTAACTCTTATTATTTGGAATTAAATAAATTAAGCATGATTTATTAGTTCTTTAAAATATTTAAGTAATGAAATATACGGCTATTAATTTTTCATTATTCATCATATATGAAAAAATACTAGCAACATAATAAAACAGAAATTGTAAAACACTGTACCTCGCCTTTTAACAATTCGCCCCCAGACATTGCATTTAATTGGTCCATTGTAGAGTCTTCATTAGGCTCCACACCGGCCATTTTTTGAACCACCTCCTTCAAAATCAGCAGATCCAAGCTAAAAGATAATAAACACTTATCTTGTTAATCGTTAATATTCTGTGAAAGAACTTAAATGTGAGCACTGCTTACTTACGATAAATACAACACTCAACAGCAAACAAATAAACATATTACTAACCTTTTTTGGGCTTTTAGTTGATTAGCCACGTACTGTAACAATCCAGTGAGCTCGATAGAGTACTTTTTATACACCGCTCCAGAAAAACTAGACAAACTTTGTAACCATGTCGAAATCGAAGTACTGTCATGTTTTACCCTGAAAAAAAAGCATGTTCCACAAAACAATTCAATTTACCGGATATCCTAAAAATTCTAGTAAGGACTAATACCTCTCGAATTATTATTAGTACTATCATCTTATCCGAAAGATTTCATTTTTGGCACATACCAAAATTGGCCAAAATGTAAATTGAATTTCAAATAGTGAGGGACTGATTTGATAACGTTAAAAAGTGAGGGAAATAATAGAAAACATGCATTCAACACAAATTCTCATTTTAGGCAGATAGACACTTCTTTCACTGCGTATGGTTTCATCCCCCTAGCTTAGGCTTTTTTTAGCATTACATAGGAACATAAAACATTCACCTCATTAAAACAAAAAAGCAATCTTCTAAAAATGTCTACATACTATAATGATTTTTTTTATCAATTATACGAGAGCGTTTTGACTAATTTAAAAAGTTGTTCAAAATGGATTTCACCTATATCTTGACATTCTTTAGCTTAACTCATCATGCTCATCCAAATTATTTGGCTGCTCTAAATAAACCACAAAAGTACTAACAGTAATTAAATTTAACAAATCCTCGAGAAATTGTATTCTACAAACCGAGTTACCAATATACGCATTAGTTCCATACAAACTAATAATGTTTTTGACAAACATTCGATAAATTATTATATTACAAGCCTAGGGAAAACAGAGAAAGAAGACGGAAATAATACATTTGTTTATAATCAAATAAATCGAAGAAACCGGAAAGGCCAAAGACACAAACTCTTCTAAGCTTTATCAATAAGGAACGTCTTGAAACACTCTCCGAAACACTTAGAGGAATCCACACTTTCAATCTCAGTTGGCAAATGTTTGTATTTTTTGCACTTCCGTATATTAAAGATTTTTTACGAGTTCTTAAAAGCAAATCAGAAGCGTTTCATACCGTAAAGCCGGGCTCGGAATGGAATGAAGATTTGTGTAAAACAGAGAATCAGTCTCCAGAAGAAGAATTAAAGCTAGGGCTAGATTGTCTAAGGACAAGAAGTAAAGTTAGCAGAACTCCCTCTGACCCACATTGCCGATAAACAAGACTGCTTTCTACTGTACTATAAATATGATATTCAAGAGATACTGGCGACTACTCTGCCATCAGAATGCAGTATCATCTCAGATATGATACTTGAAGTCGATTAGAGAAAAATAAACTGTTTAGGCTGCAATAGCCCCAAGTTAGGCAGAATTTTTACGATAAAGCACAATCTTGTTACTTACATTTTGAATAAGGATTTCAAACCGAAAGCATTCATCAATATTATTCCCAAAAAACTTGTACTAAACTTTTGTGATTTAGATCACGACCCATCAACACATAACGTCCATGTCACAACCAAATCCAAGCATCTATTATTTCAGTATTAAACGAAATCGTATAATAAAAGATGTCTGAGAACTGAACCTTGTGAAACGTCATCATCAATCTTTAAGTTCACTACTTAACTCTCAGAAACAACCATCATCTGGCTTCATTCCGATTTCTGACAGATATTTTTCGGCTAACTTGAACTGAATCGCAACCCTTACGCAAAGGGATAGCCGATTCTAGACAAGTGGCGAAGACGCCTCTGGACCAGGAATAATCCTCAACTGCACACCCGTTAGCATATTTAAATAAAACACTATACTGTTTCTTGAAAAATCAAACATTAAAAAATATTAATTATATAAATGTATACAGTACTTCAAGTTTTGCTGAATCTGGACAATTCGAACTACTGACCATCTGATCTTATCTTGACAGATCCCAGTGTAATCAATCACCTTGCTGACCAGCTGAACTTGCACTCAAGTGTGTTTTAGTAGTCATTAAACAGAGCCTGTATTGCAATTATAGGGAGCCAAATCCGTTGCGATATCCTCTAGCGATCTACGTACATCTTGTCTAAAACGATTTTCATACAAGAAATTGAGCTGGGTATACCAGAGGATCGCCAGACAATGTTTACTGCTTCGACCTTTCCTCTGAGGAAAACACAAACTCACAGGAGCACTTAAAACGATGTCCCGTCAATTGGACGCATGAAAATTGGTCACTGATAATTCGACGCGTATAAATTGGACGCTCGATAATAGCGCGATAATTTTCACGCGCATGACAATTGAACACGTACACGTGCGATTTTCAAATACTACGTACAAATGTGAGTACGTAATCGCGACATAAAAGTAAAAAAAAAAACCTATAACCATGGGTCCGAAAACGCTTGCTTAGGGGAACTGGAGCTCTTTTGAAGATGACCCATATTAATAAACTCATATCTCCTGAAATACCACAACCAATTTTGGGACGTAAATTATTGTCATTAATGACCTGCTCATTGGGTAATATTAAATCTGACCAGGAGGGTACTTGGATACATTCTCTTTGTTTCTAGAAAGCTGTTGAGCTTAGAGAAATGAATGAAGAGACCCTTTTTATGTAAAAGGTATAGAAGGGTCATGATAAAGTAGCAAAAAACCTAAATATTGTCGCCGTGACCAATTTTCGCTAGGCTAATTGCGATTGTCGTAAATTCACTTAAAGCACTTGGTAAATCCGCGGTCGACAGATTACAACATCAGCAAACCACATGCTTGACTGGTACAGCAGGTGGATCCATGGTGAACCCCCTTAATCTTAGTATATGATATTAAATTCTATTTCAGCATCAGCACCTCATCTTTCACTCCCAAATAGCAGCAGTCAATATCATCATCATCATCCAGTCCTTCCCCATTGATTACCATTCCACTACCTCTTGGATAGTTCGACCCCAGTCACTTGCAACTCTTGATGGCATCAGTTCAACGGGTAGGTGGTCTCCCTCTACCACGTTTATCAGCTCTTGGACCCCATTTAAGTAGTCCTTTTGTTCATCTATTTCCGATCATTCTGGCTATGTGACCTGCCCAGTTCCACTTAAGTTGACCACAACATCAGTTAATCCTGCAATTTGCCTTAGGTCCTCGTTTGTAACATGTTTTTTTTTCAAAGAGATACCCAGCATTGACCTTTCTATCCTACGTTGTGTAATTTACATTTTTCGAACTGTTCCAGAAGTCATACCGTAAAGTTGGTGTTAAGAGCCTCTGCACCGTGTGACATAACGAGTAAAATGCATTGGTCATAGGTTTTTCTTTTTAGGCGTGTTGAAAGGGATGCATCGCAGAGTTTACCAAAAGCTGCCTAAGCGAGAGATATGTTTCTAGTCAATTCGCATGTTTGATTATCTCTTGAGATTCTAAT
Organism: Pissodes strobi; assembly: GCA_016904865.1. Lineage (NCBI taxonomy): Eukaryota > Metazoa > Arthropoda > Insecta > Coleoptera > Curculionidae > Pissodes > Pissodes strobi. The sequence goes on along the minus strand of MU193868.1, from coordinate 272 downwards.
TTCATGTCCCAAGCATTTATATTTTCTACTAGTTCGACAAAATTGTTATTAAATAAGGTTTAAGACTGTGTGCACGTGGAAGTAATTGAATTGAAACTTTGTATTTCGTGCAAAATCTGTAATAGTAATAAAATGCAGAGCGCTTTCGGCTCTAGGCCATCATCAGTGCTTCTTGGTCAGGAACCAGCACAGGCGAGTCAAACAATCCAACTGTTGGACACCATATATGTTCGGGCTAGTCCGTACATCTTAATTAATTTGTCAACCCTGCC
>MU193867.1:10492-21668 GCA_016904865.1 Pissodes strobi | reverse complement strand
CGCACGATCACCTTGTATATAATTTATAAAATTTAAGAATCTCTCCGTTTTTCAGTACAAATATCAAGCTAGGCCAATATTTTTACAAACTAGACACAAATTTGGAGTTCATGCAATACTAAATATTTACTTTTGTTTAAGGCATGCACGTGTGTGGCTACTTCCTCTCTTTAAAAAGGGCAATAAAATAAAAGGATTGTCGAAAGGAAAGATGGTTAAAATACTATAACGAAACGGAAACGGATTTTGACAAATTAACAAATAAAATATACGATTAATTGCTGGATTTTTCCGTAATTAATGATAGAATATTGCTATGCTATCTATGTACTAGAGAATGTATGATGCCATTATTCTTATGAGTGCCTTATTTCGAAATTCAAGTATAAATATACATTTCCCACGAAAAATTTCCAGGATGGCGAAAAAAACAGTAGTGTGATAATTGATATTATACGCGATTATCCTGTATAGAGATTATAATATTAAAGCATGGTGCGACTATTTTAATGGAAATCTCAAGCTAGGCCAATATTGTTACAAACTGGTCCTAGAAGCAAAGTTAAAGTTCATGCTCCCAAAATTTACTTACTACTAAATATTTACTTTTGTTTAAGGCATGCACGTGTGTGGCCACCTCCTCCTTTTAAAATTGGCAAGTTCCATTGCCCTGCTGGTTCTAGAAACAAAATTAGAATTCATGCACGGAAAACTTGCTTAATACTAAATATTTACTTATGTTTAAGGCATGCACGTGTGTGTCTACCTCCTCCTTTTGAAGAGGGCAATCAATTAAAAGATATTGCCCAAGAAAAGATGGTTGAAATACTACTACGAGACGGGAACGAAGAATTGATGGAATTAAAAAATGTAGATAAAAAGAAAGAAAGAAACCCAATTTAAGAAAGTCGAATGTTACATTAACACAAATTATTTAAAACCGAAATAATGCGGCATTTATGGTGATATATGTCCATAAATAACTTTCACCATGAGATAGTGATCGTAGGATAAGGGCAGATACAGTCTCAAAGTGGCATATTGCAAGTTTTGCTTTCATGTTGTTGTCAACCCCAGTAAAACTTCAAAAATGCTTTAAACAACCCTGTTTATCTCAGAAAATCAAAAAACCAAGGCAATCAAATAGAGAAAAAACTAATAGAAGGATATAACACAAACTAAAAAGAGCAAACACAGATTGTCTAGCAATCGAATCAAGGAAAACGGGTTGCTCCCAGGGAAATATATAAAATGTACCAGAAATAGAGTCTATCACACTCACACAAGGCACAGGGTGATCGCATATAATGTTACGCCACTTTAACTTTTTTGGGTTTCGCATTACAAAAAAAACTGTTAAATACAACCAACCACAAATAATAACAATTACCCGCATATGAACCGGTTCAAAGCGGATCGACACTGAATCGAGCTGTATACAGACCTGTATAAAGCTGTACACAGTACTATCTAGATTTTGACATCATTGATGTCTATATGTCTCTTCGAAGTAACAATTGCGACGGTCTTCCTCCAGGTCATGACCTACGAGCATGATATTCGAAGAAGGAATAAGTTATTGAAGAGTTATAAGATCGTGCTCCATTCTCCGCCCTCCATTTTGTATATCGCAAACAGTCGGCTACCTTTTCAGCCATGTGACTTACAATTACCCGCAAATACCAACACGCAGTCGAAACCAAATCGAGCTGTATACAAACCTATATAAAGTTCGAATGTTTATTTAATTTCCTCCTAAATCACTGTGCTTTAACTAACTTAGTCTACTAGCAGTCTTTAAGAAACCCAAAATAAATGTATTTATCAGATCAGCCATCTTAAAGTATTAAGTAAACGTACTTCTCAAGTCTAGACGTGGAAAAGTTTGATATGGTCTTAGAGTAAAATTATGGATAATTTAATTAAGTGTTTAGAACTCTAACATTGGATTAAGAGAATTGCTCTTTAAAGTTCATGCAACTTGCGGAACGAAATAAATTCAATTATACTCTTACGTTTCTGACAGCTAAATAGTTCAGTCACACCTTTTGGTTTATATCAAATAAATGTAGAAATGCTGAATTCTAAAGTATTATAGCAACAGCCCGAGTAAAAAATGTTTTATTTATTTATAGTATATAATTCAGAGCATATTAAAAAAATATAGTGCACTATTGTAGGTACGGGAAACCTAGGGGTACCGAAAACCACCAAAATAAAGCAGTTCCAACACTGTTATATTTTCATATGTTCAAACTGCATCTAGCACAACAACGAGTGACATCACATAGGTGAAAAACTTAATGCTCATTTAAAGTTGGGATACATGAAAAGGATATGGTAAATTTTCTGGATCCAAGTAGGTGGACGTTAGGCACACGCATTAACAATTATGTTCGCCTGAAAGTCCGAACAACGACCACTGGGATGAGGAGTGGTTTTTCATCTGAATGTTCAAGAGCTTAGTAGGTATAATACACAGCTTCTAGACCAATTCTACTGATCCCTAGTTCCCCTACCTGCTTCAAACCATTATCCTCCTACTTAGCTCGCACTCTAGTCGTTTTTTGCTGTTTTTGCTATTTTTGCTGTTTTTACTGTTTTTTTATGTGTTTTGCTGTTTAGGTTCACATAAGGATTATGAAAAACAGCAAAAAAAAACAGTATAAGCAGCAAAAACACCGCAAAAAATAACAAAAAAACCAACTAACCCAAACAAAATTGATGATATTGTCACGATCTGCGTTTCGTGACGTATCGAACTTACAGGAAAACGGTTAAAGTAAGAAGATGAAACTGTAAAAAATTGGCTTTTAACAGTGGCAGTCGGAAGAACTGATTAAACTGCGATAAATCTGAGACGGATCTTGTTCAGATAAATCTTTAAAAACATTTTTTGAGATGAGACTAATAAAAATTGAATGAAATAAAAAATATCGTCAAGAGAGTTTCTATTAAAATATGGTCAACATTTTTATAACTAATAATACAACATTTGCTAGCTCCCATATTTCAACAATGATGTTACATATTAGAGTTCAATCCTATGCCACCCCGAGCACGATCATTCGCTGCCTCCCCACATAGCAGCTGCACATCACTAATAATGGGTTATGTCAATGAGCTTATAAAATTTATATGTAGCAATTATTTAAATGTTATTGTTTTTGACAGCTATTAACACAATTGCATGATATTGCCAATATTTATTGTAAAAATGAGAATGGCAGAGGAAACCCTCTTACATTACTCTAGTTGACATCTGTCAAAATTTTTAGACTAGTGACAGCCGTCAAAAATACATTAGCCAGCTGTCAACATGTTTTTGCGACTCTCTTGTAATCGTAAAATTCTTTTCCTGCATCTATCTGCTTTATCTAGCTTAAAATATTATTACACAATTAGTACAATTGACAACCTTTGCAAAAACTAAATACAATGAAGTGAGTATACATTACACAGAAAACATGTTCACGTGGTACTTTACATTTTTTCTAATTTGGCATCGATGCGTCCCTATTTCCTTATTCCCCTGCCCTTTTAAACCAGTCGAATTCAAGTGCTTGGAGGAAAGCAATTGCGGTCCGGGTAGCTCCGAATATTTGAGGAAAAATTCAAGTAGTGTATTCATGAGAGTGAGCCCTTACGGAGGAGGTAATTTACCCCCTTCGGAAGAATTTGCTGTCATGGTCAAATAATAAATTGTTGCCTCTCTGTAGAACCATAACCCATTTGCTATCCTTGTCTACCTTAAAGATACAAATATGATGAGGGCTCTCCCATGCTGAAAGAAGAGTTGCTCTCAACAGTAATAGTAGGTATAAAAGACAGCTTCTAGACCAATCGTACTGATCCCTAGTCTCCTACCTGTTTCAATCCATTATCCTTCTATTTAGCTCGCACTCTAGTATTTGTTTGCTGTTTTTTTTGCTTTTTTTACTGTTTTTTGCTGTGTTTTACTGTTTGTACTGTTTTTTGCTGTTTGGGTTCGGATAATGATCATGAAAAACAGCAAGAAAAACTGTAAAAGCAGCAAAAAAAAACAGCAAAAAATAGCAAAAAAATAACTAACCCGAACAAAGTTGATTATATTGTCACGATCTGCGTTTCGTGACGTATCGATTTATTTTTGTAAAACTTTGAAGAACTTACAGGAAAACGGTAAACTATGAAGATGACACTGTAAAAAATTGGCTTTTAAAAGTGGCAGTCGGAAGAACTGATTAATATGAGATAAAGCTGAGACGGATTTTGTTCAGATAAATCTTTAAAACCATTTTTTGAGATGAGACTAATAAAAATTGAATAAAATCAAAAATATCGTAGAGAGCTTCTATTAAAATAGGGGCATCATTTTTACAACTAATAATACAACATTTGCGAGCCCCCATGTTTTAGCAATGATATTACATATTAAAGTTCAACCCTATGCCACTGGCAAGCACGATCATCCTCTGCCTCCCCACTGAGCAGCTTCACATGACTAATAATGGGTTATGTCAATGAGCTCAATGTATATATAGCAATTTACTTAAATGTTAATGTTAATGTTTTTGACAGCTTTTAAAACAATTGCATGATATTGGCAATATTTATTGTAAAAATGAAAATGACAGAGGAAACCCTCTCACATTACATTAATTGACATCTGTCAAAATTTTTAGACTAGTGATAGCTGTCAAAAATACATTACGAGCTGTCAACATGTTTTTGCGACTTTCTTGTAACCGTAAAATTCTTTTCCTGCATCTATCTGCTTTATCTAGCTTAAAATATTATTACACAATTATTACAATTGACAACCGTTGTAAAAACTAAATACAACGAAGTGAGTATACATTACACAGAAAACATGTTCACGTGGTACTTTACATTTTTTCTAATTTGGCATCGATACGTCCCTATTTCCTTATTCCCCTGCCCTTTTAAACCAGTCGAATTCAAGTTCTTGAAGGAAAGCAATTGCGGTCCGGGTAGCTCCGAATACTTGGGGAAAAATAAGGTAGTGTATTCATGAGAGTGAGTCATCATGGAGGAGGTAATTTACCCCCTCCGGGAGGATCCGCTGTTATGGTCAAATAACATTTTGCCTTCCTGTAGAACCTTAATACATTTGCTATCTTTGTCTATCTTAAAGATACAAACATGAGGAGGGCTCTCCCATGATGAAAGAGGAGTTGCTCTCAACAGTGATAGTAGGTATAATACACACCTTCTAGAACAATCCTACTGATCCCTAGTAATCTCTAGTTCCCATACTTGTTTCAAACCATTATCCTCCTAGTTAGTTAGCTCGCGCTCTAGTAGTTTTTTTGCTGTTTTTGCTGTTTTTACTGTTTTTGATGTGTTTTGCTGTTTGTAATATTTTTTTTTGCTATTTGGGTTCAGATAAGGATTATGAAAAACAGCAAAAACAGTATCAACAGCAAAAAAATCAGCAAAAATAGCAAACTAACCCAATCTAACCCAAACAAGGCTGATGATATTGTTACGATCTGCGTTTCGTGACGCATCGATTTAATTTTGTAAAAATTTGAAGGCCTTACAGGAGAACGGTTAGACTATGAAGATGAAAATGTAAAAAATTGGCTTTTAAAAGTGGCAGTCAGAGGAACTGATTAATCTGCGATAAGTTGAGACGGATTTTGTTCAGATAAATTTTTAAACCCATTTTTTGAGATGAGGTTAATAAACATTGAATGAAATCAAAAATAGCGTCAAGGGAGCTTCTATTAAAATAGGAACATAATTTTTACAACTAATAATACAACATTTGCGAGCCCCCATGTTTTAACAATGATATTACATATTAAAGTTCAAGCCCATGCCACTGGCACGATCGTTTGCTGCCTGCTCACTCAGCAGCTTCACATGACTAATAATAGGTTCTGTCAATAAGCTCATAAAATGTATATAGCAATTATTTCACAGCCATTAAAACAAATGCATGATATTGCCAATATTTATTGTAAAAATGAACATGACAGAGAAAACACTCTTACATTACATTAGTTGACATCTGTCAAAGTTTTTAGATTAGTGACAGGCATCAGAATTACATTAACCAGATGTCAACATGTTTTTGCAACTTTCTTGTAACTGTAAAATTCTTCTCCTGCATCTGCTTTATCTAGCTTAAAATGTGTTCAATGAGAACGATGAAAATTAATAATGGTTGTAAATATAATAAAGTGAGTAAACATTACACAGAAAACAATGTCCACGTAGTACTTTACCATCTTTCTAATTTGACATCGATGCGTCCCTATTTCCTTATTTCCCTGCCCTTTTAAACCAGTGGAACAGACATTGGAATCTGTCATCGTCGACTTTATCTTGCTTTTAGGCCATATATATCCGCCGAGAGATCTTTTTTGCTATTCCGGTAACACGTATGCATAAAATGAATAAAAAACACACGGTCCACAAAAACTGCCGTGTTATAGGGAAAAATTTTAATATTGCGGAGCGTATAGATAATGCAGGGTTTTTAATACCTTAGGGATAATGTATAGGTAAACTTTGAGCCAAAGCGTCCGCAGCTTAATATTAAAAATGCTTTTATGAACACGCAAGTGTGCGGTATCAGATAAAACGCCGTTTTAAATGCTGAGTTTGTTTGGAGAGACCCGTTTTCAGGCAAGAAATTTATTATGTGTTTTGCGTAAACAATTTAACCATTCGAAGGCATGTGGTATAATTTTAGCAAATAGTTGGGCTCTAGTCGCTGTAATTACTATACAAAATGCGTTAGATTCCAAAAAAATTAGTTTCGAACTTTGATGCTTTCGAGTCTGCCCAATTTGAAAATGTTCATCGTTTTCTACAAAAATTATTATTTTTCTTAATATGTTAGTGTTCTTTATACTTTTGACTCGATTTTGAGCTTCATGTAAACATTTCAGAATTTATAAAGTCGTTCATTTTGCATTAAGCAGAAATTAGCAGAATTTTCTATCATAATAGGTGAGTGCTTCGAATTTTTTTTCATGAAGCTCACGTGAGATCAACTAGAAATTTTAACGGTTTTTCTTCATATATGTTAGAATAATCGAATATTTTACCAATATAATTATTAAATAATCAATTGCAACTCTGTTTTTGAAAGTGTCCGGCTGCAAAATCTCTCTAATCAAACTGAGCTGATGATGATACTAAGGCGTCACGAAGCACTTAAACGAAGACCTGACCTGGATTCCAACAAGGGGAGCTCAGTGTTCCTTAAAAGACGTAGGACCAATAATGTGTTTTCTGGAAAATGTTACCAGTGTGGAAAAACAGGCCGCAAGAAAGAAGATTGCCGCCATCCTCCTTCAGGATCAGAAACCAATGACGTCAGCATCTTTAAGAAATCTACTGTTGAATTTACTTTTTGTAAAAAGATCGGTCGCGAAGAAAGTAGCTGCTGGAAAAAAAATGGAAACCAAAAGCATTACGTATTAATATACAAAGATGTACTACTATGCCCAAGGCCATAATCACGAGCAATGACAAACCTATTTAGTGGATAGTGGAGCCGATGCTTCCATTATTCATGAACATGTTATTCGACGAATAAATGGAAATCTAGTGCCGTGTGACATGACTCTGACTGGACAATCTAATGAAAAAGTTAATGTTCTAGGAAAATGCGTGGTACTTGTCAGCCTTCAAGAATTAACTATTGAAATAGACTTTTTAGTTGTTAATAATTTACAAATTCCCGAAGTGGATGCTCTTATAGGATGGGATGTTATACGTCGTGAAGGATTGGAAATCGTCCGTAGAAACCATGGCATTGATCTCCGGCTTAGCGCGATCGAAAATTTCAAGTGTCAGGATTGAACGAGCGGCAAGAAACAATATTAAATGAAAATCTGGAAGAAGTTCTAGTCCAACACTCTTCTGTAGTAACTACTGGAAAATTGTGCATTAAGTTAACTGATAATATTCCTGTAGCTTTTCGACCACGTCGATTGGCATATGCCGAACGTATACAACTGAAGAAAATTATAAACGATTTGTTAAGTGAAGGGATAATTCGAGAAAGTTCGTCACAGTACGCAAGTCCCATTGTGTTAGTAAAGAAGAAAGATGGGTCTTTAAGGTTATGTGTCGATTATAGGGCAATAAATTTTAAGGCTATCAAGGATCGCTTTCCCTTACCAAACTTGCAGGATCAGCTGGATGCATTGGGGAAAAAAGAAATATTTTACAGCTCTTGATATGAAAGCTGGGTTTCATCAGATCGAGATTGAGTAATCCTCACGACAATTTGCTGCATTTGTGACTCCCGATGGTCACTACGAATACAACCGTATGTCATTTGGGTTCGCAAATGCACCAGCATGCTATCAAAGAGCAATTAACAAGGCTTTAGGCAATCTAAAGGATAGTATAGCGCAAGTCTATTTAGATGATCTTATGATTGCCTCAGAAATAATAATTGACGAAGGACTCAACAATCTACGACAAGTTTTGGGGAAACTTACACAAGCTGGATTTACTCTAAACGGGGAAAAATGTACATTTTTGGCTTCTGAAATTGAATATTTGGGAACTATAATTGGAAATGAAACAATCAATCCTGGTCATCGAAAAGTTGAAGCTCTTACCAAGACTTGTCCCCCGAAGGACGTCAAATGCGTCAGACAGTTTATGGGCCTTGCTGGCTACTTTAGGAGATTTATAAAAGGGTTTTCCATATTAACTGCTCCAATAAGTCGATTGCTTCAAAAAAATGTTTCTTTTGAGTGGAGTGATCTACAAGAAAATATTCGGAAAGAAATAATATCCAAATTAACGACCTAACCAGTTCTGAAAATATTCGACCCAGACCTGCCTACGAAACTGCGTACAGATCTAGTACCGTGGGAATTGCTGCTACTCTGATGCAGAAGGAAAATGGAGAAAAACCACCCAATGTGAGGCGAAATATCATTCATATGATTTGGAGACCCTTGCTATTGTGGAGGGTGCAGAACATTTTAGGGTGTACTTGTATGGTATTACATTTACTGGTTATACTGACTACAACTCAGTACGAGCCTCAGCCCTAAAGAAAAATTTACATCCAAGGGTTGCCAGATGGTGGATAAGGCTGCAAGATTTCAATTTTAGTATTGAATATCGACCAGGACGCAAAATGGGACACGTAGACTATATGAGTCGAAACCCAACAATTCATCCACTAAAAATTAACCGTAAGGCGTTAAAGCAACCAAAGACTATAAAAGAATTCCAATCAGCTGATTCTTTTTGTCAACAACAGCACAACAAGCTACATGATGGATTCCAAATCAAGGATGGGTTAGTCTATCACCTAACGCAGAAACCAACTAAAAATGACGATGGCCTTCGGTGTTTTGTACCTGTTGCTGGGAGGTTACTGGTTATGAAAACTTTTCATGATGATGCCGCTTATGTAGGCTGGGAAAAAGCAATAGCAAGACCAAAGAAAGAACTCTACTTGCCAAGAATGGGCAAAACGTTTAAAAAATATATAAAACATTGCCGAGTTTGCACAATAAATAAAAGTCATACTGGAAAGAAAATTGGTTTATATCACGCATATCCTGATGATCGTCGATGCTTACTCAAAGTATAATATTTTCCGTCCAATTCGCAATAAAAAATTGGAGTATACCATAATAGCGTTGGGAAAGGTATTTCAAAAATTTGGTAAGCCAAAAAAATAATTGCTGACAGAGCATTTGTTTCTACGAAATTTAAGGAATTTTTGGCTAAAAATAAGGTAGACTTACATCTTATAGCAACTGGTATGCCTAGAGGAAATGGTCAGATTGAGTGGACCATGAGAACATTGTTCAATCTGATCAGAAGCATTCTAACTGACCAAAAAGGGGCTAAGTGGACATCGGTAATTCCACAAATTGAGGCCGTGTTGAATGAAACCGAAAGTAAAAGCACCGGTTTTACGCCCAACTTTTTAATATTTGGCAAAAAGGAGCAATTAATGGCAGAAAGGGATTTGTTGGAAGGTGTTGTAGAGCAAAAAAATGAGGATCTGTCAACAGCTAGAGAGAAAGCCAATGATCGTATGGAAATTAACAGAAAGAAACAGGAGATTAGGTTTAACGCAAAAAAGTCAGCTGCTAAGTTATACCAAGTAGGAGATACAGTTGTTATAGCAGACACACAGGTGCAAATGAGGGCAAATTTGAGCCAAGATTTGATGGTCCAAACGAGATTTTAAAATTATTGGACAACGAAAGATATGTACTTAAAAGAGACGCTTCAAAGGAGTACGATAACGAAAACTGCAGCACACGAGCAACTACGAAGATGGCCAAAAGGTGACCAATAGAGAACTGATCATTACACAGTTTAACCTTAAATGGTTGGATATTTTTAATTCTTGGACATTAAATTGTCGATGATTTTAATTTTTGAACCTTAAATATTTGTAATTTTTGAACATTAAATTGTTGATGTTTTTAATCTTTGAACCTTAAATGGTTGGATATTTTTAATTTTTGAACCTTAAATGGTTGATGATGTTGATTTTTGAACCTTGAATGGTTGATATTTTTTAATTGATGAGCCTTAAATGGTTGATGTTTTTGATTTTTGAACCTTAAATGGTCGGATATTTTTAATTTTTGAACATTTGTTGATGTTTTTAATTTTTGAACCTTAAATGGTTGATGATGTTGATTTTTGAATCTTAAATGGTTGATATTTTGAGCCTTAAATGGTTGATGTTTTTGATTTTTGAACCTTAAATGGTCGGATATTTTTAATTTTTGAACATTAAATTGTTGATGTTTTTAATTTTTGAACCTTAAATGGATGTATATTTATATTTTTTGAACCTTAAATGGTTGATGATGTTGATTTTTGAATCTTAAATGGTTGATATTTTTAATTGTTGAACCTTAAACGGTTGATGTTTTAAATTTTTGAACCTTAAATGGTTGGATATTTTTAATTTTTGAACCTCAAATGGTTGATGATGTTGATTTTCGAATCTTAAATGGTTGATATTTTTAATTGTTGAACCTTAAACGGTTGATGTTTTAAATTTTTGAAACTTAAATGGTTGGATATTTTTATTTTTTGAACCTTAAATGGTTGACGATGTTGATTTTTGAACCTTAAATGCTTGATATTTTTAATTGTTGAACCTGAAACGGTTGATGTTTTAAATTTTTGAACCATAAATGGTTGGATATTT
>MU193867.1:0-10482 GCA_016904865.1 Pissodes strobi | reverse complement strand
TTTTAATTGTTGAACCTTAAACGGTTGATGTTTTAAATTTTTGAACCTCTAATGGTTGGATCTTTTTAATTTTTGAACCTCAAATGGTTGATGATGTTGATTTTTGAACCTAAACTGGTTGATATTTTTAATTGTTGAACCTTAAACAGTTGATGTTTTAAATTTTTGAACCTTAAATGGTTGGATATTTTTAATTTTTGAACCTTAAATGGTTGATATTTTTAATTGTTGAACCTTAAAAGGTTGATGTTTTTGATTTTTGAAACTTAAATGGTTGGATCTCTTTAATTTTTGAACACTGAATGGGTTTCACTTAGTTTATTTTACTCTTTTACCTTAAATAATATAAATTGTTACCTATACTAGGATAAGTTTCGTTTTTAAGGAATTATAACTAATTCTTTGTTTAGGATGAAGTAGTTCTGCATAACCATGCGAGGGCGCGCGGATGCAGGATGGCCGTGTTAGAATAATTAAATATTTTACCAATATAATTATTAAATAATCTTATTTTTCTAAATTTAACACATTGGATCGGCGACGGTGATATAACCGCCACCGACAACAAATTAGGTATTGATAAGTTTAGTGTGTAACCTGATATTAAGGTAGTTAAGATAACCACCTGCGAATGGTGTAAAAAGGTAGAAATGTGAGGCATGAGAGAATTGTATTGTATTGTGACAGTTTATTCGAATTTATTTAACTATCGAAGAGAAGTGCTGTTTTAAGGAAGCAGTGTTTCATTTTGAGGCATTACCTATCATATATGCAATGATTTTTTCAAATTCTTGAAGAAAGTAATGGCATAGTAGCTCCGAATACTTGAGGAAAAAGCAAGTAGTGTATTCATGAGAGTGAGTCATCTTCGAACCCTGATGCCTTCGAGTCTGCCCAACTCGAAGATGTTCATCGTTTTCTCTACAAATGAGTATTTGTCTTAATATGTTAGTTCTTTATACTTTTGAATCGATTTTGAGCTTCAATTAAATATATAAAGTTTGTGGTGGCAACTTAACCATTTCATAATTTATAAAGTCGTTAACTCTGTATTGAACAGAAATTAGCAGAATTTTCTCTCATAATAGGCATGTGCTTCGATTTTTTTTCACGAAACTCACTAGAGATTTTAACGGTTTTTCTTCATATATGCCATGATTTTTTCAAATTGTTGAAAGAAACTAATAGCGGTCCGGATAGCTTCGAATACTTGGGGAAAAAGCAAGTAGTGTATTGATGAGAGTGAGTCATCACGGAGGAGGTAATTGACCCCCTCCAGGAGGATAAGCTCTCATGGTCAAATAAAATGTTGCCTCTCTGTAGAACCTTAATACATTTGGTATCCTTGTCTACTTTAAAGATACAGGATCATTCAGTCGATTACAACTGTATGTGTTGACATCAGTAAACAATCATTTTGATGGGTATGTGAAAAATTTACAAGAAAAATTAAGCCAATTAACCTCAAATAATGTTTATAATTATTGTATGCACAGCTCACCAGAATATGTTGAATTTTATTATTTATAAAGCTGTTTTCATATATGATCAATATTTTGAAAATTTCATTATATTATAGTTTGTGGTCGAACTGAAACAGTTAGGATTTTTGGTTGCAGTGACAGGTTTGAAGAAATACGCAGAAGATTTTATCATATTAAAAGAAATAAAAGCAGCAGAGGAAGAATTGGAGGAACTTCAATTAGAAATGTATCAAATCTTTCTTATGTCTGAAGATTGTTGGCGGTTTTATGCGATTTTTCAAAAACTGTGCAGCAGATTGTAAAAACAGACATAAAAAATTTAAACAGTAGAACTGATCGATATAACATTTTAATTTTTTTGAAGATAAAACTCTAATAGACACTTCGTTTCTATCAATTTTTGGGAATAATGACATTTCATTTCCTACATATTATCAAGGTGTATATTCGATCAATGATGGGGTTTTATTTACCGAATAACATTTTATAGGTGAATAAACTCAGATTATAATATACATTTTCTTTACTTATGAGATTTAAATAAAACAACTTCCCGCTTGCAAACGCTTGGGTCACGACAGCAGAATGAACCGTAGCTATAAATCCCATGAAATATCTCGAATGTAATAAGACTAGCAAAAGCTGCTTTTGGAAAAGTAATTAATTATATTTTCGAGTCAAATATTCCGTTCCAAGAAAACCATTTCATTTATTTGGTATGCGTTAAAACAGAAATTCCAGCGGCTAAAGTTAAATTAAATCGATTTAATAAGTAGGCAAAATGTTACTGATCACAAATTCTGGAAACATGCAACTCATATTATATATTAAAAATCACTACGCGTAACTTCACATTTTATCCGATATTTAAAATCGCTGGGAAAATGTCACGATAGAGAAAATGGAAAAGTCGTCGAGGACAGACTTTCCATGGGATTTTATTTTCTTTACAATCCATCATCGTATTTCCCAGCGGATGCTGAATGGAAGCATTATTTTATTTTTATGGCTCTCCCATCGCTATTATTGATAACCGGGAGTGCGATTTTGCCCTAAAAAGTATTAATGTCATTTAGCTAAATGATGTATCATATTTTGGACGTCACGATTAATTGCAAAATAAATTCATTATAATTACAGAATATTAATTTTCAGGATCTTGAATATAATGTCACTAAACAGTGTATGCTTAGGCCCCTAAAAGTATTATCTTCTGAAGCTTCAAGACTGTTATGAGAATAGCTGTTGTAGTATCCCCATTATAGAAATCTAGCAATAGAATTGTGCATTGCCAAGATGTTTTGGACATAATTCAATGTGAAGCACATAGAAATAAGATTATAGATAGATAAGAATCGACCATTTAATGTCTAAATTTAAAGCGATTTTTAATAAAATATCTCAATAATATTTGATTTTATTTAATAAAATAAATAATTTTTAATTAAAATTGTTCAAAGTACAGACATTAAATTATATTGCATCAGAATCTATAAATTGTGTAATTTCTTCAAGCCAAGCCATTTAACATACACTGTATTTCCTTTTTTTCTCAATATTTTTTCTACCAAATAGACTGTATGTTTAACTTTCTGCAACTACTTTCCATAGAAATCTCATTAAATGTCTATGTTTTTTCATCTTGGGGCAACTTCTAATTAAAATTGTTTAAGAATCTATAAATTGTGTGGTTCGTTCAATCCAAGCCATTTAGCATATACTTCATTTCCTTTTTTCCTTAATACTTTTTTCTACCAAATAGACATCTGTATGTTTAACTCTCTGTATCTCTTTTCAATAGACTCATTCAATTTCAATGGTTTTTCATCTTGGAGCACCTTTTATTCAAAGTTGTTTAAAGTATAAACATTAAATTATATCACATATTTTTTAATCCATGAATTGTGTGATTTATTCAATCCAAACCATTTAACATATACTTTATATCCTTTTCTTGTTAATACTTTTTCTACCAAATAGGCATCTGTATGTTTAACTTTCTGCAACTATTTTCCGTAGAATTCTCATTTGTCTATGTTTTTTTCATCTTGGAGCAAATTTTAATTAAAATTGTTCAAAGTACAAATATTAAATTATATTTCTTTTAAGAATCCATAAATTGTGAGATTTTTTCAAGCCAAGCCCTTTAACATATACTTTATTTCCTTTTTTCTCAATACTTTTTTTACCAAATAGATAACTGTATTGCCACGAATTGTTTTTTACCCGTGGCGCCACGCCTTTCTTACCGTGCAGGAGAATAGCTCAGATTCTGAATCGCTCTACGTCAGGTGAGAAGAGATGATAAAGGAGACACGCTGATAAAAGCAATAACAAGTTTATTTACAAACAAATTTAACAACGGTTATACTGTACGTGAGCAATAATAAATGCGTGTTTTGTTTATAGATGAATTAAGAGTTGGGTTGTCTTTTATTTATGTATTGGTTTTAATATTTATATGGTAAGTCCATTAGCGTCTCTCATCGACGGAATAGTTTAATTTAAGTTTGACACAGATTTCTAAGGCACTTGCACTACTTATTAAAATTCCCCAAGAATTCCCCTTACTAAAAATTTTGATACTTTACTCGTAGATTCGACTGTCACTACTTTTAAGAATCCCCCGGGTGCCGTGTACCTATGTACTTGTACATCTAGGTTAGGTGAGGAGCTGATCACCCTGTACCTATGTACAGGTGTTCACAGATATTGAGGTTGCGGGCTAGAAGAACTAGAAGAGTACGCACCTGTGTGCATGCACCCAGCTAGTTGAGCGGTGTTGAGAGAGCCCCGAAAGCCTGATGAATTTGGCGTTTGTCTGCGTATTTATATTCTACAAAATGCTAATGGCTCCATCATTAAGGATTAAAATCGCTCCCGTCGAACCCTCTAGTTGTTGATAATTAACTGTGAAAGTTTATATATATAATTAACTGTGAATGTTTATATAACATTTTTCAAGTTCAAGTTCAAACTTAGGACAGGGTGATATTTACTTAGTAGGTTTATGTATTTTAGTAGTTCACACATTCCCCCTCCCTGATAACGTTGGTCCCCAACGTTTCTTTGCTTTAGAAGAGAGAAAAAAGACCTCAATTCGAGAAGACATCGCATTTCACAAAATTTTACTATAATTTCTTATATATTTCATCAGTGGACTTATCCTTGCTTAGATTCATCCATTTGGATTTCATTTTGTAGTCTTCCATGCAGTTTTAAGTCCACATGTGGTCTGACTCGCTCTTTCTCTGGTGGAGACTAAAGTGGGTTCTTCTACTGCTAGCTATACAAGTAACAAAAGAAAAATTGTTATACAAGTTATATTTACAATGTCATAATCCTATCCTATATTTTCTCATTTGTGACGTTTTGTTGTCTTATTAGCAAAAGCATAATTTGTTAAATCCGGCCGGATACCAAAAATGTGCTACTTCCAAGATGGAGTTGTTTCTAATGAAATCAACGTTTACGTCTTAGTAGCCATTGTGATAATAAAGCAACTTGTTTGTTATTTAAATACGGTCCTGTCTTAGACCACTTTAACTTATTACTAATTATATAGGAAATGCTGATCTAGACCAAACTCTCCCGATTTGACTTCTTTAAGCTTACTGACCTATACCCTTCACCTAATTGCAATTCCGTTTGATAGCATTAATTTTTTCCTTACAATGCCATCTACTTTTTAAAACTAGAGTTTATGTCTATGTCTTTTTTAAATAAATTTTCCTTTATATGATATCCCCTCTGTTAAGATGCGTCCATCTCAACAAAGTTGACATTAATCCATTGTCTTTGTATTGGTTAGTTTGGGGTAGGGTTGGTTAATGGGGGTTTATATATAAAGATAATGAATTTACCATTGGCGTTATAAATTAACTTATTGTGGCCCTGTCTTAAAATAAGTTATCTATGTTAACAATATTACGGTTTGAATAAATGCCGTGTACATATGTACATGTACAGGGTTATTCATTATATTTTGACACCCACCTGCAGCCATAATTACAGGTAATACAAAAAAAAACTTCAAAAGTTGTATGGTGTTTTATATATTATCTTGTAGAAATGTCAAATGGAAAAAATGCCTGTCAAATGTCAAAAAAATGCATAACCCTAATTTTATTTAATGGAACACCCTGTATATTATTACATATTTGGATTGTGCGAAAAAGTCTAGACATATCTCATGAATAATGTCTCCTATATCTAACGGTTTTTGAAATATTGACAGTTGAAAATCGACCATTTACCAAGATTGACAGATTTTAAAATCTAAACGACTAAATATAGAACAAAACGGTTTGCACTTTCCTGTATTGGTTTTTCATAAGCTATCATATGACACTAACTTTAGATTTAACCAGAGGTTAAAAATCCCGGATAAATTTAACCTCTGGTTAAATAAAAGGTTAGTGTCATACGATAGATTATGAAAAACCAATACAGGAAAGTGCAAACCATTTTGTTCTATATTTAGCCGTTTACATTTTACAATCTGTCAATCTTGGTAAATGGTCGATTTTCAACTGTCAATATTTCAAAAACCGTTAGAGATAGGTATAGGATATTATTCATGAAATGTGTCTAGACTTTTTCGCACAATCCCAATATGTAATAATATACAGGGTGTTCCATTTAAAAAATTAAGGTTATGCGTTTTTTCGACATTTGACAGGCAATCTTTTCTCATGACATTTCTAAAAGATAATATATAAAAAACCACACAACCTTTGGATTTAAGTTTTTTGTGTTACCTGTAATTACGGCTGCAGGTGGGTGTCAAAATATAATGAATATCCCTGTACATCCAGGTTAAGTGAGGAGCTGATCACCCTGTACCTATGTACAGGTGTTCACAGATATTGAGTTTCGGGATGAAATATCTAGGAGACTACGCACCTGTGTGCATGTACCCAGCTAATTGAGCGGTGTTAGGACAGGGTGATATTTACTTAGTAGGTTTATGCATTTTAGTAGTTCACAGTATGTTTGACTTTCTGCAACTATTTCCCATAGAATTCTCATTAAATGTCTATGTTTTTTCATCTTGGAGCAACATTTAATTAAAATTGTGCAAAGTACAAACATTAAATTATATTGCATCTCTTCTAGGAATCTATAAATTGTGTGGTTGGTTCAATCCAAGCCATCTAACATATACTTTATTTCCTTTTTTTCTTAGTACTTTTTCTACCAAATAGACATCTGTATGTTTAACTTTCTGCAACTATTTTCCATATAATTCTCATTAAGTGTCCATGTTTTTTCATTTTGTAGCAACTTTTAATTAAAATTGTTCAATGTACAAACATTAAATTATATTGCATCTATTTCAAGAATCTATAATTCGTGTGGTTGGTTCAATCCAAGCTATCTAACATATACTTTACTTCCTTTTCTTCTTAATACTCTATCTACCAAATAGACATCAGTATGTTTAACTTTCTGCAAAATCTTCCATAGAATTCTCATTAAATGTTTTTTCATCTTGGAGCAACTTCAATATGTAGCGAAAGTTAGCGAAATATGAATTAATTAATTATGTATGGAGTTGGGCGCCATTTTGTAGAGAAATACTAATTGTTGTATACTACTTTCCATAACCATAAGAATTTTTTTTTAATAAATGATGTTCGTTTTGAGACTCGTTTTTTTCTTTACGGTTTTTTTTTCAGGGGGTAGGTTGTTTCACTTAATAACAGTAATTTTTTTGGGCGCCAGAGTTCCTAGAGACAATGCGAACTGAATATGAATAATTAAATATAAATAAATATAAAGATAAATATATCAGAAATTTGCCCTTACAATTCGCAATGTCTCACAGACCTCTATCCTGCGATAAATTAAAGAAGTAAATTCCAAAACAACAATATATTAATTATACAACTAAAAACAAATATGATTGATGAAATTATTTGAAATGAAGTTCATCTGATGATTAAATTGAGTTAGTAATGAAAATTGAAATTAATGTGAAAGATTAAAAAATTTATTGTGAAAGATTAAAAATACAATTGGTCTTTACAATATGTTTACCTTCCAATTGACTAATACTTAGCTTCGTCCAATTATTCTGTAACTATGCGATCGTACTGGGACCTCCACTGGAACCGTTTCTGCCTGTTCCCAAGTTAGTATCTGTTGGGTTTATCGAGGACTTATTTGGTTCACGAAGTATTGGTTCCCTCAGATTGGTTTGGTACAGCAAGGTGTTTTCTTCAATCAGTCGTGCAGATTTATAACATGAAAGGCGAAATAAACTAGTCTTAGACCAATGCATATTGCTAATTAAATAATATTCAAGGAAATATCATGTGAACATCAGAGACAATGTTACACATTTGATGAAGCAATCTACAAATTGAAAATTCACTGGTAAAAGAAGATATAATTAGAAACTTTAATTAAAATGTTAAGTTGAGGAGACAACAAGCAAAAATTATAAATAACTACTGTTACTCAATATATCCTTTTTTTTACTTTAAAATATAAATTTCATAAAAAAATGATGATTGAAATATAAAATTCAAAAGAAAATAATGGAATGACGTTCCAATTCAGTGACTCTCGGTAAATTTAAATAAAAGGTAACTTTAAATTTAATAATAGATAGAGAAATAGAGGTACAACCTCTAACAACGAGTCTTATAACCCAAAATAAATAATTACTTTTACTTTTATTTAGGCCCCTGGCACATAAACGAAAACTGAGCGCAATTGCGCCTCAATTCAATTAAAGATAAAGATAATATAATCACTATCTCACATCGAGATAGAAATTTAGATAAAAGATAAAACCAGATAAATTTACATATGCGAGATTAACCTCTCATAAATGCAAAGTAATGTCGGTACAACAGGATTGAGGCTAGATAGGACAAGTGCTAATAGTTATATGCTTGATGTAACAAATAAACTGAAAATTTAATTAAATGAGCCTGAAAAGAAAAAAAAATATTAAAACCAGCAATACTATGAGGGAAAATTCGGAGAAATTCTACTGAAAATTCAATTTACAACCTTTGCAGGAATATATAGAATTTACTCCGGGAATTAACCCAAAAAATACTGTTCAATTTGAATGAAAATACGCAAAAAATGTGCGTGACCACTGAACTATAAAATACTTACGTTCTCCCTAAAATTGGACTAAGCCTCTTTCAAATTACATCAATTTGATTAATGAGAGACGCAAATACTCACCAATAAATCGGTATTATTACCCAAAAGGTCACGATAATAATTAAAAAATATTGAAGATGTAAGCTAATTAAAACTGGAATATAACAATGCTAAATTCTTGCTTTAGTCAAATAAGACTAAACGAATCAGAAACAATTATTAATTATATAAAAATGAAAGAATTAGTTAAATATATTGCAAGATGAATTAAATATTTCAAGATTAAAAAACCAACACTTACCCGTCAACGTCTCAACACAAGATGCCACATCTCAAGACGTTGGACAAACTATGCTTGCCGATGTTTTATTGACTAATTTATAACATGTAGTTAGAAATAAAAGTCAATAAAGATATGGAATTCACCAGAATTAGAGTACACCACATCAAGTATTTCGTCATTATTCACAGCTTCAGTTTGTTCATTAGATGAGTGGGCCTCATCTAGTGAATAGCTATGGTCCTGTACCACAACTTCTTCTTAGACTACTCCTGTAGAAATCTTATGGATATCTCAATCAAAATTATATTTTTGGAATTTGCTTTCAAGTATATTTCTAATAGTTTCATCTATTTCTGTTATTATGATTTTATTTAAAAAAAATCCTTGCACATGGTTTTTAAAATGCAATGGAAACGCAGTAATTCGCAATTACATGAACGAAAATCACAATCACAATAAAATGAGTTCTTCTTTTTCTTTTTACGACTTTTAGGTATTTTCTACGCGGCCTATCATTAACAAGGTTGCAAATGTAAGTACCAACCCAGATGTTATTTTTGTATAGTAAAACACATAATTTTGAATGATCTTAGTTAGCCTCAATGTGCAGGATAGCTAACCACTGAATTCAATCATCAGTTGTGAAACTGGGCCTTAGTCGTAGTCCAAAACTTATCCCCATGACTTTTTACGCCTAAATGTTTTTTTTTATGAAAATATCTATTCTCCAATTTTTTTCACGTAACAAGAGTATACCTTGGCTTTTAGAAGGTAGAAATTTTGAGAATCGCAAACCGAAGAGGGAAAAACTTGGAGCTCTGACTACTTGCTTCTCATACGAAAAAAAATTCTTAATCGCGATTAGAATAAATGATTCCCAACTCATAAATAGACGCGACGGAAATAACTTGACATAAAGGATCGCAGGTATGGCGGGATAAAGCGAGAAAAATGCTGATCATTACTTTTTATTGAGAGAAAACGACTAAGATAGGCGTAAAAGTTGGGCTATTACTAACCTTACTCCGTGCCTTATTAAATTGCGTCGGTGCTTGTGACCTAAATAAACTGATATAAAGCGTTTACTTGCTAACAACTTTTCCCCCGTTTTCTTGTAATATCTACCTTTTATCCTACTTTAAATTGTAGTAGTTATTTTACTGCTCTGCGACGTAAACGATCTTTAAATTTTGTTACAGCTTGCGAGATACTTTAAAAACTTAGCGACCAACAGGTCAGAGTGTTTTCGTTAAATTTACTATGTTTGTTTCTTTCCATCCGGGAGAAAATATACTATAGTTTTAACTATATTCGGAATATATCGAAAAAAGTGGCTGACATCCGAAAAGTTTACCTGTATTTCTCCCAGATCAAGATGATCAAGTTCGGACTATGTGATATCCCCCTTTCCCAGATTATAACCAATCAATCCCTACTAACCATATTCTTCATATTACAAGGCCAAGGTTTTGTGCAACTCGCGGCAAACATATTTCAACAATCCAGTCCAAGTTTTACCACCTCAAACGAGAAAGCAACCACTCATGCACCCTGATTTTCCTTTATTCAACCATAGGTATATATAAT
>MU193866.1:0-14437 GCA_016904865.1 Pissodes strobi | reverse complement strand
AGGTCGCAATTTTGAAGATAGCGACTTGAAATTTTGCATAGAGGTAGAGGTCCAAAAATCCTCGAAGCCTGTTGAGTTTGGTTACAATCGGTTAATATACGGGGTGTGAAAACAGGACAAGTTACCGTTTTTTGGCATTTACATGTCGCAATTCTTTAGATAGCGACTTGAAATTTGGCATAGAGATACAGGTCCACAAACCCTCGAAGCCGATTGATTTTGGTTACGATCTGTTAATATACAGGGTGTGAAAACAGGACAAGTTACCATTTTTTGGCATTTTTGTTCGTGTAAACAAGGACCACTTTTCCTTTTTTCGGTGTCAATATATAAGTAGAGGTGAAAGTATGTTAGCATCTTTGTTGACAACATGGTTACCATAGCAACCAATTAATATGTAAATCACTAATAAAACATATAGTATGGTACTTAGGATTGTTTATGAAGCCTAATTTGATACTAAAAAATTGGTTGCTATGGTAACCAAAAAAAGTAAAAAATCGTCATAATTCGCCAATCGTACGACTTAGAGATTTGATATTTGGTATTTAGGTAAAGATTTAAAAAAAATAACGATTGACGTTAACAAGTCGGTTACCATGGCAACCAATTAATAAAATGTATATCACTAATAAAAGATATAGTATGGTACTTAGGATTGTTTATGAAGCCTAATTTGATACTAAAAAATTGGTTGCCATGGTAACCAAAAAGTTAAAAATCGTCATAATTCGTCAATCGTACTTCTTAGAGATTTGAAATTTGTTATTTAGGTAAAGATAAAAAAAATTACGATTGACGTTGACAAGTCGGTTACCATGGCAACCAATTAGAAAATTATCACGGTAAAATTAGACTAGCGATTGGTAAATCTAATTATAAGGGCTTTCTAATTATAGGCCACGGTACGGATAGGAGCGTGGCAATAAAGTGTGACCGAAGGTCACACAAACGAGGCCCGAAGGGCCTCGCGCGTGCCGCAGGCACAGGCGGCCACGCCGCTTGTTATAATTAGCTTGATTATAAAAAAATTGATAGCCTGGTATATTATAATTTTTAATAGAATCAATTTGAAAGCCGCGAAGATCACGCAATTTTGCAGGTTTGGCACTACAAATCTGCAAACTGGAGTGTTCTTCGCGAGTTTTATCTTCCATTTACTTGGAAAGAGGTCTGCTTTTGGAATCAAAAAAAAAACCTGAATCTGCTAATGAGACAACGCCAGTTATCCTATTGTAGATGCTCTGACGTTTCAGCCATAGTTTGGCAGAATCTGCATTGTTCGTTAGTGGTTTTCCCCATTTTCTTGAGGTGGTACGTCCAGGGGCCATGTCCAGTGAGTAGGTCTACGACCAGTTTTATCTCATTCTTTGTAGCTTGAGAAGCTTTTTTGTGTAGTTAG
Organism: Pissodes strobi; assembly: GCA_016904865.1. Lineage (NCBI taxonomy): Eukaryota > Metazoa > Arthropoda > Insecta > Coleoptera > Curculionidae > Pissodes > Pissodes strobi. The sequence goes on along the minus strand of MU193866.1, from coordinate 13,035 downwards.
GCGAGTGAGAGATGAGTCTTTTGGAATGGCTATGCCCAGGTGCATTGGCCCAATGTGTCTCTTTCCGCCTTTTTTCCCAATTTCTGAGTTCATTCATTACGTGCCCAATAGTGATGCCACAGAATGGTTCAAGCCAGCAAAAGGCAGTCTGTACACCATTCCGTGAGAGCTGGTCAGCGGCTTCGTTGCCTTCCACACTCTCATGTCCTGGTATCCACATTAGGGTGAGTATGTTTCTGTTTGCCAGTTGATCTGCAGCCATCCGACAATCCCATACTAGCCGAGAGTTCATTCTGCTAGATGCTAGCGCTTTTAAGACTGCTTGACTATCTGATAGGATATAGATCTTTGCACCTCGTAGGCCTTCTACATTCAGAGATGACTATATTGACTATATGATAGTATTCAGTTCTGCTTAAAAGATTGTGGGAATGTTTTCTAATGGTGCAGAGATTCGACACCTAGGTCCGTAAACTCCGAACTACACTCCTTCTTTCATCTTTGATCCATCTGTGTACCAGAGAAGTAATCCCCTTTTTAGTTGTTTAAGTATTTCCCCTTTAGTAGTACGGTCTTCAATTACTACTTCAAAGGACCGATCAAAATGGAGTTTTGTTTCCATTGTATCGGTTGGTTTGATCATCGCCTCTATCTGGATGTCCTTCAGAATTTTAAGGTGATCAGTCAGGTTTCTTGACTTCAGGTTTTGTGTCTGAGTGGCTCTCCATGCCTCGTTTTCTATGCATATGTGCAGAGGAAGGAGGTCAAGTAGGGTTTCTAGAGCTGCTGTGGGGTACGTTTTCATAGCCCCTGTTATACCCAGACAGCCGAGCCTTTGTACTCTTGTTAGCTTTTGTGTTGTTATTTTGTTTGCTTTTACCCACTACGATAAGCAGGCGTAGGCTATAATAAGCTTTACAACAGTGCTATACGACCACCAGATGATGGAGGGTTTAAGGCGCCATGTTTTCCAAAGAGTCATCAACAGGCCTAAAGCGCCGCCGGTGGGTTTTTATAGTCCGGTAAAGAACGATGCCAAGATACTTAATCTCTTTTCAAAGTTATACCGTTGTCCCTCTCAAAATGGGTGCTTTAAGGTTTAGCTTCCTTATTTTTGTGAATGGTATCACTATAGTTGAGTGCACTTTGCATACGTTCTGAGAGAACGTTGTCATGTTTACCTCTTATTATTATAACTAGGTCCTCTGCGAAACATTGGAGTTCAAAGCCTGCTCCAGTCAGTCTTACCAGTAGATCGTCAACAACTAGAGACCAAAGCATGGACGATAGGACCCCTCCTTGGGGGCATCCTTTTATTATTTTGACTGTGACGGCTATTTCTCCAATGGTTGGGGTGACTTCACGGCTGATTAGAATGGATTTTATCCCTTGTGTAGTGGTTGATTCCACTCCTCTGCGGGTTGTGGCGCGATGAATGGATTCATGTGATGAGTTGTCAAATGCACCCTTTATGTATAGAAATGCACACAGCGCCACTTCTTTTTCAGCCAGTGCCTTCTCTATATCCCGGACGAGATTTTGAAGAGCATGGGTGGTAGATTTCGATGGTTGGTATGCGAATTGTTTTTCATGCAGTGGAGCATTAGAAAGGAACTTGCTTCTGACGTGCCTATCGATAATCTTTTCCATCCTTTTAAGAAGGAAGAAGGTTAAGCTAAAGGGGCGATAAGACTTTGGTTCCTCTTGTGATCGACGCCCTGTCAAGTTTCTGGGAATGTAGCCCAGTGCAAAGCTGGCTGTGAAGTTTGATTGAAAGTGTGGTAGTAGGTGCTCTATACCTTGTTGTAACAAGGCTGGAAAGGTTCCATCTACTCCCGGGGATTTATAGGGTTTAAAGCTATGTATCCCCCATCTGATTGTGTTTTTTGTAAAGATTTTGTTGACTAGACCTTTTACCCTTTTTGTAGGCCCCTGAGCTGTTTCAATGGGCTCGTCTTCTTGTGCCGGCTCTTCTTTGGTAATTACGCTTGACCCGGGAAAGTGTGTTTCTAGAAGAATCCTTAGACTTTCTTCAGGTGTCTCAGCATAGGTATCTTGGGCTCTATTCTTTAGTAGGCTGATTTCATTTGATTGCTCCTTGGATAGCACTTTTTGTAGACGACTGAACGGTGCTAATCCATCTATCCCTTCTCAAAAGGATCTAAAAGTCTCCCTTTGGATCTCCGAAGCTCTTTGTTATACTCGGATAGAAGTTTACGATAGTTATCCCCATTCCCCAGTCTTTTGACTTCATTGAAGGCTTTCGTCAACTTAGCGTTTAGCCTGTTTAGTGTCTCGTTCTTCCATGGCACATCGCTTTGGGTTTCTAAGTATATCGAGGCTACATCAAGTTCCTCAGTATTTAAAGCGGATAGCGGTTCGCTCTCAAGCTCCGACTTTAGATGCTCTTTGTAGGCAATGCAATCGATAAGTTTGGGCACTCGGTTGCTAACCATTTTAGTATTTTCATCGGATATGTCGAAGCGGATATGCATGTGATCGGACATTAAGTGAGTGTCCGAGACATGCCAGTTGTTTATGTAGTTTGTTATAAATGGGGTAGCTAGCGTTATATCTAAAACTTCTTTTCTTACCGCATTTATAAAGGTGGGTTTGTTACCGTTTTTGAAGACAAATATTCTAAAAGATGCTCACCTTTCTTATTGATGTTTGTGCTGCCCGCTGCCCCATATATTGTGGTGTACATTCGCGTCGCAGCCCAAGATTAGTTGTCTGTTTCTTCTGCTGCACCATGTTACCAGATTCTGGGCCAGTTGGGGGTTCTTCTTGTACCCATGGAAAGTACGCTGAGACCAATACCACTTGCCTTTTGTCAGAGTCAGTGGGTACTTCAACCATGGCTGCAACTAAGTCTCTGGAAATAAATTCTAAAATCAGAACAAATCTAATGTGTTTACTAAAAAGTTAAGCAACACGCGGTGTGTCATGATATTTAGAATAAATCAATTTACATGTTTGGGTTGGAAGGCCTCTAATTATCCAGGGATCTTGTATTCGTCCAGCGTCTGTTTTGTTCCAGGTGAAGCACCGGCTAAGCACGCTAAAAGCTGCTTTTGAGTGTTGCAGGTTTACTTGGAGACATCATAGATGTCGGTAGGTGGTATTGTTATTTATGGTAGCCATTTCTTTCGTTAAGTATGGTAATTAATTTTGATTTTAATGACAGATTGTGGCAATTACGAATTTATATTTTTTGTCGCTTTATAACTATTCGATAACTATTATCTTCTGTTGTGACGTCAATAATCACAGAACTTTTCCAAGAAAAGTGACACGTAGATGGAATACAATACAAAGCAAGAAAGGCATTGGTCAGAGAAAAATTGAAGTATTAACCACGCCGCAAGCTACGCTCTCGAGAATGGTTAACAGATTAGTCAATCTCGTCTAACCTTTGACGTCATTAATGAACAGAAAAGTAAATATTAACGTTTAACTACCAAAACTACCAAAGCTATAGTTGCGATTATAGCAGAAAATACTTTTTCATTATTTATTCGAAATTTATTAGAAAGCAAAGGTTTTTTTTAAATGAGAGGTTACAGACTAATAAATATCTTTTAAGGTCAACTATATTAACAACCGATGCGCGACCCTGAATAAATGATTGCTTTCTTCCTATCATTAATGCATTTTCTTAGAACGAAGGTTGAGTGCATTAATTTTTGCAGTCACGAAAAGCTCTGTATTTAAAGTGATTTTCGTCGCCGTCAACAATATTATAAACATAAATAGTTCAATAATAATTAATTACTGTGTGCAAGGTTAGCTCACGATACGAAAAAACTTGAAATGTTTAAATGGAAATTTAAATTAAAATTCCAATTTAGAAAATGATAATGGATGTAACTAAAAGTATCTATAGTTACAGATATATTAGACTAGAAACGAGCCCTAAAAACTTTATGGGATTTACGCAGATTTCTCAAAGGCTTTCGATAAAGTCAACCGTCGACCAGAATCTATCAGTTCGAGATTGTTCCAAAGGTCCATAATATTGGATATGACTAAAGTTGTTTGTAATTCCAAAGTTTAGTTTTGCATCAAATATACGAGTTCATTCCAAAGTAGAGCTTGGATTTGTAATTTAAGTTTCAAATGTACCATTACAAGTGTGTTTTCATATTTTTCTTTAACCCTATATGTATTATAATGTGCAACCGATATAAAGATTTACTTATAAACAAATCATAATAAAATTAAATAAAATATGCCTTGTTATGTTCGACGGCAAATGCTTTTCATTATATCTCGCGTGCAATGCGATATTTTTAATGAGCAATAAACAAGTTAATAACAAAGAAATATTAGTCCACAGTTGATTCTTTGGTCAGTGCCTACATCTTGAAAGCTTCAATGATCATGTCATATATAACATGTAATCTGTGGTTGTGTATTTTCTCTTTCGTGTTATTAGTAACTAGTGCACATTCACGTAAGCTGGCAGTTGATTTTAAACAAGAATTAGTCAGCAACTAATGGAACAATTTGAAGGTTTTATTTCGCTCAATCTGATTGGGACGAACATGATGCTTAAATGGAGCTTCAATACATACGACTATTAAAGTTAGGAAATAATTTTTCAGAATGGAGTGTAGATGACGACGGCTGCCGAACACCAGACAGAGGAACTGGTAATTGCGTCCCAATAACTCAATGCCAACACATAGTTGACCTACTATCTTCTCTTCAAAGGCCAATTTCCTCTACGATCTCCAGAAAACTTCAGGCCTATACTTGTGGATCAGGCGAAGGAGGAGTTAAGGTAAGAAAAAAAGTGAAACTCTTTTATTTTAATGAATAGTTTCTGCGGTAGGATCCTTGTGAAACATCGTTGAATAATAACACTAGGGATAATTAGTACACTGCTTTTAGATGTTCCAAAACAATGTAATGAGATATTTTTCTCTACATATGTTTCGGCTTGATGAGGCCTTTATCAAGAGTAGTTGAATATTAAAATCTAAATTGTTATACCGTACTAAACCGCCTGTCGGTATTTTGTTTTTATTGCACTGTCAATTATGCAGGGGTTTAAAGAGCAGATCAGCTGGTCGTTCGTATTTAAAACGTCTGTTTTTTGTGACTTTTGGATTTCTAGGTACTCCAAAAGGTTCAGCCTTTTGCTCTTTGTTTCGGTGTGTAAAAGTTTAACATTATTCGTATCTATAAAATGGTTATTTTATATACAATGTTTTGCTAAGCCAGAGTTTCTAATATTATGTAAAATCGTTTTTTTGTGTTCTTTAATCCTAATATTTAAGTTTCGACCAGTTTGTCCTACGTATTACAGCTTCACAGTTCACACAATTTATTTTGTAAACACCAGATTTAGATTGTTTGTCAATTTTGTCTTTATTTTTTATTAGTCTTTATAAAAACGCAAGACCCGACTAATAAATACCAAAAACAAATTATTTCATTATTAAAAAATAACAATTCTGTACTACCTGATAACTCACAAATTTTTCTCAAATTAATGAATCTATCATCTCCCCTCTTTTACGGCTTACCTAAAATTCATAAGGATAGTATCCCAGTCAGACCAATAGTATCATATATGTGAATGCTCCATGTTCCAAATTAAGCCAATTCGTTATGAATATTTTTCCAAAATTCATTAAATTCGATTCTAAGTATGCACTTAAAAACCCCATTGATTTCATTGATAAAGTCAAAAAGTTACAAATTCCAAATAATGCAATATTGGTTTCCTTTGATCTAAAGAGTCTGTTTAGCTCCATACCGTTAAAGGAACTTTCACGTATTATTAAGGACTAATAGATAACTCTGATAATTTATTAAAAGAAAAAAGCGATCTCAAATCTATAATTCGTACATGTATAGATAAAAATTATTTCCAGTATAATTATGAAATATTCAAACAAATTAATGGTTTACCAATGGGCTCTCCAATTTCACCTTTATTTGCCGAGATTTTTATGGCTGATTTTGAACAGCAATTATTCAACACCAACAATTCATTAATCAGAAATATATTTTTGTGGGGTAGATATGTGGATGACATATTTTGTATCTTTATAGGAACCAACAGAAACTTAGATACCTTTTTAACATTTTTAAATTCCCTAAACAATAGAATTCAATTTACAATGGAAAAAGAATCTAACAACATTTTAAACTTTTTGGATGTAACGACTACAAAGACAAGAGATTCGCTTAAATTTGATATACAACGTGTCCAAGATAAGGAGGGCCAGTACAGGGATCTCCGAAACCATAAGAGATAGAAAGTCGGTTAAATGGAACGAAAGTTGCGGCTTCTGGTGCTGTATAATATGCCGCTTTGAAAACTAAAAAAATCCGATTGGTTCCGAAGATATCCGAAAAAACCGAGTTTTAGCAAAATTGTTTTTATTTTTTGCTGAGTTTATTTAAAGTGGTTTTTTAAAATAAATGACACTTTCTCATAGGCATTTTCTCCCCTCTACGAGATGGCGCTATTAAATTTAAAATCCGACGTTTCGTTCTCGGGTCACCATCATCAACTTTATTTTTTTTAATACGGCCCTGGTTGTTTGAAATCGAATTCTGGAAGTGCTTTTAATTCCGAATTCAACGGTGTATCACAAGTTGTGATTTAATTATGTTTTAGACCTTTATTAAGCATTATTAAATGTTTTCGTGCCTATTGCTTTGTAATACATTATTACTATACAATCATTCCAATTAAAAAAAAAACTAGGGTCTACTTGATTTAATTTTTGCTTAACGGTTAAAATAAAATAAGATAAATAAATAATTATTATGTCTTCGTTATTACCATTTAGTAATTAATTTGTATTTTCCATGCACTGTTCCATACGTCCTTTGTTAACATATTAAAAGAAAGTAGTCTTTGGAAAAAAATTATCGTCATAGAGATGCATAAGCTTTGACATTTACAGTTAAATTATTTTACTGTATTTGATTTTTTTTGCTTTTTGTATACAAAATGGCAATGTTTCCAAATGAAAAAAAATGTGACATGCTAGCTTGTTTCACTTTAAGTTATCGAAACTGTTATGAAGCTGAGCGGATGTGTTTAAATAAATACCCGGAAAGACGGCAGCCAAATAAAAGAACGTTTAGTAAGCTAGCAACCAATTTGAAAGAATACGGTGCCTTCAAAAACCTGTAGCTTCCCGACAAAAACCAAGTAATGAAGGGAAAGTAAACAACGTATTATTAGCTGTTATTGAAATATATCAACACGGGAAATTAAAGAAAACGTAGGCGTGGCCAAATCCACACACACTTTATTTTAAAGAAGCACAAGTGGCATCCATACAAACAGGCTTTGTCAAGGACTTAGACTCGGTGATGCAGAAAGACGTCGAACATTTTGCGAGTGGTACACGAGGAAATGTCACGACAATAGCGATTTTCCTTATCAGATTATTTGGTCTGTGAAAGCATGGTAACTAAAAATTGTATTTTTAGTAGAAGAAACCATCTTTACTGGGCCACAGAATATCCTCACGTAGTAAAAGAAGTATGACACCAGGTGCGTTTTGGATTCAATATCTGGGCTGGCATTGTGGGAAGAAGAATTTTAAGCCCTTTTATTTACCACCATAATTTAAACATTGAGCGTTATCTCAACTTACTCCAAAATGATTTAGAGGATGCATTAGATAATTTGCCTCTTGCAGAAATTCGAAACCATTGGTTTCAACAGGATGGTGCACCTGCCCATAATGCCAGAGCAGTTAGTGAATATCTTTCAACTAGATTCCCAAGAGGACTTATCAGCACTTATTCCAGAACACCATGGCCAGCACGTTCACCCGACATTACTCCCTTAGATTTCTTTCTTTGGGGGTATGTCGAGAATTATGTTTATAAAAACAACTTCGAAGATTGGTGCTCGAGGCTTTTGAGAGTATTACCCCAATAATGCTCAATAATGTGTTAGAAGCAACAGGAATGAGATGCTATTTATGTTTAGAAAATGATGGAAATATTTTTGAACATCTCTTACCGACGTAGCTTTCACTTTATGATATATTATAAAATAATAATAATAATAATAATAATATAATAATTGTTCTATTTATTTATTTAATTTGCTTTTTATTGTTATTACGTATTTTTTACTGATGTTGTGTATTGTTGTTGTTTGTTGATGTTGTTTATTATTGTTATTTAATTATTGGTTTTAACCCATAAGAAAAAGAAACCAAATAGGCCGTAGTTTTTTTTTTTAATAAATTGAAATAGCTTCGCATAATAATGTATTACAAATCAATAGGCACAAAAACATTTAATAATGCTTAATAAAGGTCTAAATCATAATTAAATCACAACTTGTGATACACCGTTGAATTTGGAATTAAGAGCGAGAACGAAACGTCGGATTTTAAATTTAATAACGCCATCTTGTAGAGAGGATAAAAGGCCTATGAGAAAGTATCATTTATTTTTAAAAACCTCTTGAAATAAACTCAGCAAAAAATAAAAACCATTTTGCTAAAATTCGGATTTTTACGGATATCTTCGGAACCAATCGGAAATTTTTAGTTTTCAAAGCGGCATATTATACAGCACCAGAAGTCGCAACTTTCTTTCCATTTAACCGACTTTCTATCTCTTATTGTTTCGGAGATCCCTGTACTGGCCCTCCTTATCTTGGACACGTTGTATATAGGAAACCAACAACAACAGATGCAATAATTTGCAAGGACTCTAACCAATCTTGGCAAGTAAAACTTTCTGCTTTTCATAGTCTCATCCATAGACTTTTCAGCTTTCTCCTAGACTCGGCGAGTTTCCAAAAAGAAGTGTCCATTATCAAACAGATTGCAATTAATAACGGTTATAAGTTCGCTTTGATTGACAAATTAATAAAGAAAAATCAGAACAACTTTTTAACTAAACAATTTTCTAACCCTACATTAAAATTAGATAAGGAGTCGTTTAAATTTATCAATTATATTCCGAAAATTACCGATAGAGTTTCAAAAAAATTTAATAAATTTGGCTGTAAAACAATTCAGGTTAATAAGAATAATCTAGGGATAAGACTAATAAACAATAAAGACAAAATTGACAAACAATCTAAATCTGGTGTTTCCAAATAAATTGTGTGAACTGTGAAGCTGTAATACGTAGGACAAACAGGTCGAAACTTAAATATTAGGATTAAAGAACACAAAAAATCGATTTTACATAATATTAAAAACTCTGGCTTAGCAAAACATTGTATAGAAAATAACCATTTTATAGATACGAATAATGTTAAACTTTTATATACCGAACCAAAGAGCAAAAGGCTGAGCCTTTTGGAGTACCTAGAAATCCAAAAGTCACAAAAAAACAGACGTTTTAAATACGAACGACCAACTGACCTACTCTTTAAACACCTGCATAATTGACAGTGCAATAAAATCAAAATACCGACAGGCGGTTTAGTACTGTATAACAATTTAGATTTTAGTATTCAACTACTCTTGATAAAGGCCTCATCAAGCCGAACGTATATAGAGAAAAATATCTCATTAATTGTTTTGAAACATCTAAAAGCATTGTACTAATTATCCCTAGTATTCTTTTATTTCAACTAAAAAAGCAATAAATCAAAGAGCGCTGACTCATCCCAAAAGAAAATTATGCAAAATACATGATCTCCAATTGATAAAAACGGTCAGTTAGGGCGACACTAACAGAGTAGTAACTACTAGGCCAGTACAACTAATGTTTAACCAAGAACAAATTAACATAAAGCTGCGACCGCCAAAAAAGGTAGTACTATTCTTCCTTTTTAACTCACCAAAAGTCCCCATTGATTCAGTTTACCAAAAGGCCTCAAAATCAGTTCGCAATCTTGAAAATCGATCAATTTTTTATTTATGGCCCCGTAACTACGAAACTATAGGAGATATGAAAAAAATTAAAGAGAGCAAAATTGAAGAGCATAAAATGATCAACAAAACGAATGCTTGCTAGTTTATTTATCTGTAATAGTTTTTAAGATACATACAAAATAATATGAAGCAAATACTAAAAATGCGACGGAAATATCATAATAATGTATACATTCATATTTATAGTACCTGAAAATAGTTGTAAACAAATTGCATAAATGACAAAAAAATATTTTTAATGTGAAAAATATAATTAACAATAATCAAACTTCTTCATCGTCATCAAGTTGAACACCAGAATTTGAACATGATATACCATTGCAATTTGCACATAGACTTGAACAAAACATATTCATTTTTCTACATTACATCCTGCTTTGCATGAACAATAAATCATAGTTAATATAAAATCAGGGGCCATAGGTTGTGATGTTGTCAAAGGAGTCAACAATTTATTTTTTTTACTACTAACATGATAAATCACCATTATTTACTCCATTCCTCAAATGAGAAGTAACATTTCTCACCCTAGGTAAATAATAATATTAAAAAAAACCTAGGTCAATAATGAAACGGAAACGGAAAATATCGAAATGTCAAACTTGTTAGTTTGACAACTAGTTGTCATTTCGGATTATTTGAAAAATGAGTAGGAAATGATTAATTTCAAAATCTAATCAATTCAAATAATGATAAGGATTGTATCAGTGCTATTAGTAAAAAAATTATACACAGTATGACTCACGTTTCATGACTCCCCATAATATTCTTATTAATAATGCGATTTTGTCAAAATTTAGATGGAAAGAAGGTACTTTGTATGTATGGAGCTGTCAGGAGATTATTAGCGTTTTTTGGCGAGTAACCACGGTTAACTACAAGTAATACTAAGTAAGTGCCAAGCGGGCACCCCACCACAAATTGTACTGTCTGCTTCTGTCTTCGCCAAAATACCGTAGTTAGATCTTGCATTGCTAGAAAAGAATATAGATATTTTGCATATTTATTTGAAAATGATCAGTTTGATCAGTGCAGAACGTTTACTCATATTTTTAATGACAGAATGGTGGCCTCTGGAGATAAGCAAACTAATGGTATTTTTTCGATGAATATGTTCAGGATACTTTATGCTGCCCAAATCGCATTTGGGGCACATTTGTGTAGGAATTCCGATGCGTATGAGGCTTCTATAGAAGAATTTCATGAACGTATAATTTACAAACTTGTTCAGAACGGAAAAACAAACATTTCACATGTTTAACGTTTCAAAATTAATCCGCCATGACTCCATCAAACCTCGAGTACCACACCTCGTCACGTATGTAAGTTGTAGTAAGCCGTAGTTGAAAAATGATGATGTAATAGTGACGTCACGAAACTTCCCCTCACTTACCACAATTAAATTAATCCTCGTGTAAACAAAGTAGTATCCTGTAGTATGCCGTGGTTTATTGTAGTTAGCTCGCGAAAAAACGCTTCTTGTTACGATATCTGTCAGTTAGACAACTGAACTTCCAGGCTACTTGATATTTCGAACTATTTGAAAACTAAGTAGAAAATGACTAATATAAAAATCAAATCGAATCAAATATGGTAATATATCAGTGTTAGTAGTAAAAAAAATTCTATATATACCTCGGTTAAGAAGGCCATTATTAACCTCGCACATTATATCCTTCGGCGCTCCGCGCCTCAGGATATAAAAGTGCTCGGTAAATAATGGCTTACTTCTCAACCTAGGTATATAATATACTATTTTTTGGTCCAGCCCCATTCCAAGGGATTTTTTTAATTCCCCATCCATTCTTGTATTTGCAGGTACACTCTGAATGATGGTATTTTGATGCTTCCGATGTGGGCGGTAAAGAGGCTAACACGAAATTTGTGTTGAGAGCTTGTCGGGCTGTGATCGATTTATATTTATAGTATCTCAGTTCATTGAGATTTTTTGCCAATGAGTTTTTTTTTTGTATGAGGTTTTCATTTGATGTTGGATTCAGGAATACGGAGACATCCTTCTACATCTTTGCGTCTTTCTCTAGAAGTTTAAATGTGGAATTATTTCCTTTTTTGAAAAAACAAGAAGTAGTGTCACAGCCAGAAATGGCATGAGCAAATAAAATATACTCTTTTGGTATGCCTAAGTTCTTCTAAATTTCTAAAATATTTGTGAATTTATCTGGCTTGCCAGATCTGCCTGGCCGTAACATAAATATTTTTTGATGATCTACCCTGTAAGTGAAAATCACAGCAAGGTCCGTGTCATCGCCAACTAGAACCAATGGTGAGCCAGAACCACCTAAATTAATTGCCGTTTCAACTAAAACGGTATCAGCATCTCCTTCGGTTTGTATTACTCGCATTACTGCACCCTTAAGCCTTTTTGTAAGTATTGTGATGAATAATGTCTTGTTTTTCACGCTGGATAAAAATGTTGCTTGACTTACTGTGGTTGCAGTATTTTCCGTAAATGTGATATCAATACAAGAAAATTTCCTTGTGCGGCAAATCTGTTCCTGACACTTTGTGGAGTTTTCAATATCATACCCATCAAACACTATTGTTGAAATAGAACCATAATGATAAGTAACATAATTTACGTATTTGCTTAGAATTTCTCCGTATGTTGCGGGTAATTGCCATACCACTTTATGAAGTAAATGTCCTCCATCTATAACAAACACTGATTGTGGTGGTAAGAGGAAAAGGTGCGAGTTCAAACTCAAAACATTTCTTCAAAGTTTCTTCAGACTTGAATATACAAAGAATTCGGTTAAAAAGCTGTGTTGGATTAACTTGCGCTTCCTGGTCATATACCTTTAAAGATTTGAACATAAAAGATAAAGGTTTAACTTTATCGTTTCTTTTTAAACAAAGATCTTGAAAGTCTTTACCAATACATTTAAGTAAAAGATTTTCCCGTATTTCTTTTGCAGAGTCACAGCCACATTTGAAGCCACTGTACCTGATGAAATAGACATTAACGAGCTAATTTGATTATCAAACGGGTTATTATACCTTCTAGCCAATTAAGGAGTTTCTGAAGATCATTAAAATCTCGGTTCCCCCTTGAATCACCATTCCATTTTCAATTCTTTTAAAATAGGTTCTATTGCATCTTTCAAGGAGAAATCGAATGATTTCGACT
>JAEQML010064802.1:0-21670 GCA_016904865.1 Pissodes strobi | reverse complement strand
TATATTTTCTATTTATGGGTATGAGGCATATCCAGTTGCGTATTTTTAGATCTATATTACGTTAACCGTCGGTCGCTGGTTAATAAAATTCGGTTAACCGTCGAAAATCGAATATTCATTGTACAGGGTTGTAGCCGATTTGTTCCCTGAATATTGCATGTGTTATCTGCAGCCAAATTAAGTAATTGGAATTGGTCCGAAATTAATATTAAAATTAATTATACTAATACAGTTTAAGTGGTTTTCCAAAGTCTCCACATAATAATGGCAATCAGAAATAAAAATATTTTCGCTGAATACATGTTGTTTACGATTGTCAATTTTGAAGTCACTTCATTATAAATTTTACATTCAAATATTTTCTGAAGGGTCGGAATACGGGATTATTTAAAAAGGTAAAGTATCCTAAATTTAGAAATAAGTGTTTACGACAAAATAAATCAAAGGGCTTATACCCTTCAATTATTATACAAAATGTAAATATCAGAAGAGGATCGCTCTCTCCCTATCGTTATCTCCTTAATTAAATTTAACTCTATTTCCAACAACCCTTAATGGATATTTAAAATTCTGTAAGGAATTCATAAGGGGGCCATCAAAGTGGAGCTTTAAAAAAATAATTAAAACTTGTAATCGGGATTCTTAGTTTAATTTAATATAATGAACGAATTAAGATGGTAATGAGCTAAGGAGTAAATTAAGCATTTTGCTTATTAGTATTAAGTTAGGAGGGTAAATCATGAATCAGCAATAATGCCTTAACTTCGTCCCATGCAGATCTGCTGTTTGATATCGATGGTATCAATACAAAATCATCGAAATATATTTATTATTATTTAGCACAGAAGTGTTATTTAAGAAAAATTTCGTGTGTACTATGTATGGGTGTGGTAGACCCAATTTTTTGGCATATTTAGGCTGGTTTTCTGAGGCAACTGATCTTTGCTGGCTGAATTCCTTGACCCTCTGTCCATGGTTTCTTTCGTTTATTTCGGCTTTTAGGGAACCTCCTACCTAATTATTTGCTAATTCAAACTTTTCTACATTTAATTGGCTTAAGTTCTTTAGCAAAACCGTTAATAAGCTCGCTACAAGTTTTGCTGGAACAATTAACCTTATCTTATCTGTTGCTTGTGGAAGTTCATTGTGGCTATATACCATCTTGAAATGCCGTATTATTTCCATTTTTAATTGATTTTCTATAATATCGCGTTAGATTTTATTAAATTATTTGCATGGCTATGTAATTTCGGGAATCGAATTATTATCTGGAATTGACATTTTTGTCTTGCAGCTATTGTGGAGGTTGCATTTTAGATTCCACCATCTAGGAATGAGTGCTCCGAACCGCAATATAATCGATATTTGTTTTTAAGACGGCTTGTTATGCAATGATACCAAAGATTGTGGTTGCGATATATAGCACCCGCGGGTGTTGCAGGCAATTTAGTTGGGAAGAGAAAAGTCATAAACCATGAGTGGGTTCGAATGTCAGATATCATTGCATGTAGGAATGGATTGTTGGTGGACCGTAAAAATATTTAGTATTCCTCTCAAATGTGTGACATAATATGGCATGAGACTCCTAGTGATTGGCTAGTTAAAATTTTGGAAGGGAACTTATGATGAAATTTGCGCGTTGCCTCCTTTTCATCTATATTTATATCTCTAATATTTAGAAAACTGAAATCTAGCCTAACATCTGGATGCTATCTATTTATATTATAAAATAATGGCAAAAAAGTTGCGGTGATGATGTTGATGCTTATATACTAAAAACAAGAATAAAAATTTCATATCTGTGGAATGCTTCTCACGCATGCCAAAATTGTAATATTAACCCAAAATACAAGGCTCACAACTTGTTATGGTAATTTATCTCATCCAATATCGCAAAACCAATCAAAATATGGAGTCAAACAGACAATCTAGATTGCTATTCGATTTAAACGGATTCCCGAATTGCCAGGATGATTTGGGTTTTCCGAAAGTCTGGGCACGATTAATTTTTAAAGGGCTTTCTCTTATCGTTCGTAAAGTAAATAAGCAAAACCCTCGCATTTATCAAAGATAATATAATTGATTGGCCTGTTCTATTATTTAGTTATTTAATTTTGGAAGAGGTTTTAAAATTATTCAAGTGGGTTCTATTATAGGAGGTCTATAGATATAGCTGATGGATGGATCATGAGCTCGACCAGAATTTCGCCGTTTATTTTTTATTTATTATTACCATCTTAAAAACGTACAAATTAAGAAATATGTATTCAATTCTAATTTGGTTTATAAATTGATCATAAAAGCTACAAAATTGCATTGACTCATTACCTTAAACAAGAACTCCATTAAACTAATGTCTTTCAAACTGAAACTGCCTTCAATAAATCTAGACGGAACTAGCTGGTGTCATCAGCATGGGGCTGACGAACTAGCGGTAATAGTCGATTCAAACTATGATCTAAAATTTATGTAGCAAACGATGCATTCCTCGTAATGGGCTTATTTGCCAATTGAACTGTATCTAACTTCGGGTATCTTACTGACAGAAATAATTAATTGCGCAAGTTTGAAACCGACATGGAGCCAGATGAATTAATATATCTATCGTGGCGGTTACAATACTTTGGGGGTTAATATACTTACGCAAAATTCCCATCGTTTATACCTCAAATTGCATGTGGAAGGCGCTGAACGAGAATGATAAACAGATTAATTCTGTTTTGGCCTTTATGAAATTACTAAACTATTATACAAAATTTAGGTCGGTTTAGTTTAGTTCTGGTTCATTTTTATTTGATTAAAGCTGTGAAACACCTTTATACATACATGCATAAGTTAGGTGAATTTCTATATTTTGGAAATAGAAATAAGATTTGGGGGACTATGACTAAATAATATAAGGACATGAATATTATAGAATAACTAGTTTATATGATTCTAGAAAGAAGATGTTCTATAAACCATTTTCTTTTCTTCGCAAAATCTAGAATTAGAATTCTAAAATATTACTGAAACAATATATAAAATTACGATAAAAGGTGATAATTCAAAGATCAACTTTCATGGGGTGGACGCATTCCATGTAGGCTGAATTTATGGTAATTATTCAATGCAAGCAATTTATGAAAAGCCGATAAATTATATCTAAATATTGATTGACTAATAGGCGCCTATTAGCCAATCAATGGTATAAACAAACATTGCTAAATATAGTCGTAGGATGAGTAAAACTTCAATATTAATAGGTAAAATACTAGGAGACAGGACCGTCTTGTGAAAATTATAGTTCTACATACTATTTGTTCTTTGTATTTTGAAAACCTAGAATTAGAGTTGTAATAGTATTAAGACAATTTTTATAAATATTTTTTTTTTGCTACATGTATGCACCAAGCATCAGTGGAGATCGATACTAGTCTCTCCAGCAGCCTCTCATGGGTAAAACCTCAAATTATTTTAGATGATGCCACACAATACTAAGAAACAGACTGCAGTGGAGGCCAGGAAGGAAATAGCATAAGATCTGATGATATTTTAAATTTTATAGCTATAATGTGATGTTGTAATATGCGACAGGTTTTCTCGAATTGAGGTCTCTCCTTTTAAAGCAATAGAGGTCGTGTTAACGTTGGGGACCACCGTTTAGAGGGCGGGGGAACTAACTAAAATGCATAAACTGCTAAATAAATATCAGCCTGTCCTAAGTTTTATCTTGAACTTGGAAATTATTATATGAACATTAAAGGCAAACTATAAATAAACAACGCGAGCAGGCAACGCGAGCGACTTTCAACCTTAAACATGCAACGCTCAGCAGATTTTATGATATAAATACGCTACCGAACCTTCAGTTCTGGAGACTTTATGCCTCAACTAAATCCTGAGTCGTCTTGCTCGAGCACATTGCTCACGGACTCGGGGGTTGTCTTCCCTCAGTATTAGAAGTCGAAACTAGAGGAGATTTATTAAAAGATAATTTCAAAGTAAAAATCAGTGAAGTTCAAGTGCAAATTTTAAGTGAAAATTCTAAGTCGAAATTTAAGCGAATATAACCCAAACTAACTATAAATGAAACACAACACAAACTCTTAAGAAAAACTATATTTTTTATAAAATAGTGAAAAAAGACTTATTAACAATTCATAAATATACCTCATCGAGGAAGCATGGGCACCTTAGTACTTGGGTATAATATAACCTTATCAACATTTCTGACCGATAAACATTGCTAATCTCTTCTCGTTAAGGTTGGACCAATATACGTTGTTATTGTTTATCCGACGTGCTTGCCTTATCATCTCATCTCACCTGACGTAGAGCGATTCCGGATCTGAGCTACTCTCCTGCACGCTAATCAAGGCGTGGCGTCACGGGATAAAAACATTGCGTGACAATATGTTTAAAACAAATTAATTCACGATAGAGTATTTATTCATTAAATTATAAAAATATCTGTACATGAGTAATACCATTTTTTACATAAAAATATTACCAGGTCCAGATTCAGACATTATAAGTTTCAAAAATATCAATTTTGAACAAAAATGCATATCCTACAAATTTAATTTTGCGCAATATTTCTTGATTTTGCATAACGGTCAAGGAATGACCATATACTTGATCACTAATTAAAATTTTATTTAACATACTTTTCTTCTATTTAAATTTTATATTAATTTTCGTTCACCACTCTATTAAGAATGAGTTAAAATTATTCGAAATTAGACGTGATTAAATATTGATTGAATTTCAAAATAAGGAACATGTTACCATTGGTATTGTCATATTTATATTAATCATAGTACATTAATATTCCTCCAATAATTAATTACCGATGAAATTCTGTGGTTTATACCCTTAGCTCGTTGTAGTAGTTCGACAATCTGTTTTGTCAATATCTTTCTACTTGCGTCTATGAGAAAGGGAGGAGGGAACCACACACGTGCCTGGCTTAAACAAAAGTAAATATTACTACTAAGTGAGTTTCAGAAACTTGAGCTTCAAATTTATTTCTAAAATGTGCTTTTCAATTATTAATTAATCTTGAAATATACATACTTTGTATGAGTGTAGTAGATCCAAATTAAAATGCATTTTTTGGAAGACACCTCAATTTTATCGGCCAAATTCTTAAACGGTTTGTCATTGGTCTCTTTTGCTTGAATTAGCGTTTATCAATTTTAATTTGGTAAATTGAACTTTCCACTTTTAGTTTTTGAGTTTCTTCATCTCTACTAGAAGAAACGGGGTTGACTAGAAATTTAAAGGGTAAAGAGTTAAAAACAAACTCGCAATATGTTACTTTGAGATAATTAATCTTACCCTATTTTATAATTGTTCCTTCATGGTGGAGGTTAATTGTGTTTGTATGCCATCATAAAATTCCGTATTATTCCGGTTCTAGTTGATTTTATCATGTGGCGTTCATGTTTATTTACCTTCTATTGAGTCTGACGTTTTAGGATTCGTGTCTCGTGTCAATTATTCTTCCAATTTGGCCTTTCGCTTTGCACCTATCCTAAAAGCGCGTTTTAGTGACATTATCGATCGACCAGTTCTAATAGTGTGAGCCACACTGGGGGGTTTTCGAACATAGATTTTTCAAATATGCGTTTTTCGGACCACTGTTGTGTGTATTAAAGGTTAAATACAGTATGCCTATCGATGTCACAGTGCGACGTAGTGGAGTAAGAAAAAATTACAAAGCATGACGTCATTGTTTATGGAAACTTGGACCGGATTTTACGAATGACGCAGAATTACGCAGAGACTTGCTAGCTAAAACTGTGCCAAAGGATATGGGTGAGGCTTGCACATAGCCTTCCCTTCATCATCTTTATCGAAAAAAATCGAAGAAGAGGGTGTGTACTATTAAAAGGTCAGACATTGTCATTGGCAGTGAGGTGACGTGGTAGAGAATAGTTTTTTGTGATATAGTCGTGTGAAGATCTTCTACCAGACCCATTTTATGACTCATGTAGCACTTCTTGTTTATCTTTTTAGTGTATTATTTGTGTGTTGTCTGGACTCTTTCCATAACCGGCAGGTGAGTTGTCCTTTTTTTTGAGTCGCCATTTTGTCATTTTGTGTCTCCACGTGGTCGGTTGATATTTTTTTCGCAGGGGTTCTGTTTCGTCCATCTATGAGCAGCCTTACTGTTTTCAGTGTTCTGGCGGATTTACAAACCCTTCACAGGTAAAGCATTGATTTTCTTTGTGCGTGTTATATGTTATGTCTGCAAATTGCCCTCGCTTTGGGTTTTAAGCAAAAGCCCTGAATACGTTGATGTTTCGCAGGATATTTTTTTTACCACGTGAAGAGTCTTTTGTCTACTTTGGAAGTCCCTTATGAGCCAAGTAGTTCCTTGTGGAGCCCTCGATCGTGTAGACGTTTCCTTCTGAAAGTTCTCTGGAGAGTTCTCATTCATCTCAGCACATTAAATAGCGAAGTTCATATACGTTTTTCATATATATTTTAACCAATGATTAGTTTTTTAATCCGTTATAGTCAGCATTTCAACTTGAGTAGTTAGTCTTTTTGATGTGTAAACATCTTACGCGGCGGTATGAAGGTAAATCTCGGCAAATGGGACGGAAATCATATGTGGGAATGGAAAAGTGAAGATCTATGTGACTGCACCCACGCATTGAAATAAATAGCAAAATATATATACTGATCGCTCCTCGTATTAGTTTAGACCCCGGCCCGTCCAACAATCAAATTTTTTCAAAGAAAGATAGCAAGTTCGGGCAGATGACGTGGAAGAGACGAAGATAGAAGAAAGAGTTTGAACTGTGTATTATTATATTATATTCGCAGTGTATTTGGATCTATCGGTTGATGCTATTTCTGGTGGCATTAAATTTTCATGTCGAACTTGTGCTGTTAATTAATCCAGCGCAATTGAAGCTGCCAGTAAGTATTATTAAAGAATCCAAACTGATATTACAAATACGAAAAATGCGAATAACTAATGTTATAAATGCGAATGTGTTTCTTTGTTTCTTACGCTTTCACGCATAAACTACTCAACCGACCATCATGAAATTTTGGACAGATATTTTCAAGAGTTTAATACAGGACTTAGGACACTTTTAGCTTTTACCCACGGCTTCGCTCGTCTTGATTCTTATGGTTAGTTTTAATCCTAATTTCCACGCGTAAACTAACCGATCATCATAAATTTTTGTACAAAGAATTTGAAGAGTATAGTAAAGGACATAAAACACTTTAAGCTTTTACTTACGGCTTCGCTCGCGTTGAGTATTACGGTTAGTTTTGATGTCAAGCATCTTACGCGGCGGTATGAGGGTAAATCTCGGCAAATGGGACGGATATGTGCAAGCGGATGAGACGGAAATGTGCAAGCGGATGTGATATCATAACCATGCGCAGTGATTTCTATCGCCAGAATATAGGCAACCAATTCCAAATAAGTGGTTGCCTATATTCAGGCGTCACGCGGCCTAAGGTGGTATTAGATTTTCATGTCGATGTGTCGATATAGGATATGATTACACATCAGTGTCTCGAGTACTATTTAGTTGTAATTTCACTTTTTAATAACATGTAGTTTTTCAGATTCAGATTCAGATTCAGATTTTTTATTGGTGTTGGTACTAAAAATAGGATTAAAATATATTAAAACATTAAGACTCTAAGGTAATTGAAAACATCAACAAAACAATATTACAAGACAATAAAAATTTTCACATATTTAGGTTTTATTTCAAAATATTAGGTCACACTTCTCAAAGGCATCTAGAGAATCAAATGCCGTCGAAAGTAAAAATTCCTTCACTATCCCCTTGAACTGCAGCAGCGGAAGATCCCTAACTACCCTGGGAAGAGTGTTAAGATATGTAACCGCCAAAATAATTCGACCCCCTTGTTAGATAGTCCATGTTACGTGTGTCGTATGTATGAAAGTCGCTGTTTATGTTATATTTGTGGATGTTTGTTTTTGCATAAATAAGAATTTCCAATACAAAAACACACGGAAAGGTCAGAATTCCGAGAGTCACGAATGCACTCCGCCAGTCCTCCCTGTAAGTCAATCCAGCCACAACTCTCACAGCTGTACGCTGCAGAGCAAAATCTCTAGGAGCCGCGGCTGCCCGGCCCCAGACCACTATACCGTAGGAAAGCAGTGAATGGCAGAGAGCAAAGTAAGCCGTTCTCAGGATACACGACCCGCAAGACTTCGAAGGACAAACACACCTCTGCTGAGCCTGGCTGCAACACTATTTATGTGACAGTCCCACTTAAATCCCGAGTCCAGAGTCACACCCAAAAACCCCGCTGCGCCCTCCGTCACCAGAATATCATTCGGCTGGTTTTTGCTTCATTTAGAACAAGGCTATTCGCACGGAACCAGTCACCAGCAGCCGACTGTGTCTCACGCGTTCTCTCAGCTATCTCTTCGCAGGTTTTGAATCTCAGGCTAATGGTAGTATCATCAGCAAATAGACTAAAGCTGGCAGCACCGTTACTTTCAGGCAGGTCATTTATGTATATTTAAAACAAAAGTGGTCGCCCACCTCAAGCTGCAATCTTTCCGAGAGCACATTCCCTACACGAACACTCTGACACCTGTTGGCAAGATAAGATTTCATAAATTGTAGACTGCTTACGTCAAAGTTATATGACTCAAGCTTGCCAGTGAGAAGAGCGTGGGCGACCCAGTCAAACGCCTTGCTTAAATCACAGAAAATGGTGCTAGTATACTCCATGCTCTCAAATGCCTCTAGTATGGATGTAATAAGATTTATTATGCTGGAGATAGTGCTATGCTGTCCTCTGAAGCCGTGTTGTACTTCAGTGAAAAGGTCGCTTGTCTCAAAGTAATGAAGTATCTGAGCAGCAATACACTTCTCAAACACCTTCGATACAACCGGAAGCAGAGATATAGGCCTGTGGTATCCCATGTCATCCTTATTCCCCTTATTCTTGTATATCGGCACAACCAGAGCCCGCTTCAGCAAATCAGGAAAACGTCCACTCTTAATCGATTGGTTGATAAGTTTGGTTAATGGATATACTATGATTTCCCGCACTAATTTAAGAAGAGGTGCATTTAAATGATGTATATCCCTTGTTGTTTAATGTTTTAAGTTCTTTATTATTTCTCTAAATTCATTTTAAGTGACAGGGTGAAATGTAAAGCCTGGGCCCCTTTTGGTGGCAGTTGAAAAATCAGACATGTTACTGTCAGGATTTAGGTCACCTAGTAACTCCTGAGCAATGTTAACAAAATATCTATTGAAATTATGTGCAGGGATATTGATACTTGATGATTTTTCTTTCTGACCACGATTCGTATTAATAACATCCCACACTACCTTGGAAGGATTGTTTGCATTTTGGATGCGGGCATCATTATATCTTTTCTTTGCACTTTCTATTGCTTTTTTTATATACCCGTCTGTAGAAGTTGCGTTGCTGAAGCAGTGCTCTAGTCGGGCTTGATTTATAGAAGTCATTAAAGAAGCCCACCTGCTCCCTGAACTCTCTTAGATGGCTATCGAACCACGGACAAAGATTTTTAGGGCTTTTTGCTTTATAAGTTTTATCAGGAAAAGCAGATTTAAAAGCTTCAGATAATAAATTGATGAACCTCGTTACACTATTATCCAATGTATTGGATACATCATCGAGAAAATCCCAAGATATCTCCCCAACTAATGCAAAGAAATTCATTTTACCTGCCTCCGTTATGGGCCTACAGATCCTTGTAGCATAAACCGAACCCGGATTGGCCTCGCCAAACAAATCAAGCATCACGATTTGGGCCTTGTGATCTGACAAGTTAAAGTCTTCGCTCTCTGCCACACACCGCTCGACCTCCTCGCTGAAATTTAAAAATATATTGTCCAGACAATTCCTACCCCTAGTTTCATTATTAAAAAATTGCTTAAAACTATAAGTCGTTACAAACTCTTTATACATACAGTCTTCAGCATTGTTACCACAAAAGTTAATATTAAAATCACCCGCTAAAACAATTCTCTTGCCACAGCCTATCAAGTTTTCCTCTAAAACCACCAGGGGGTGACCTATAAATTGAAACTATATACATTTTATAAATATTTACACATATACAACATATTCCCATACTTTTTTCCACCGAGAGTTCCCTAATACCATTTGTTTCTTCTATTTCTATGTTGGTCCTGACGAAGATTGATGTGCCACCTCTGATGTATTTTGTGCGGCTGAATTCAGCAGCCAGCTTAAAATTAACCATTTCGATTAAATGGATTTCTTCTTTTTTCATGCTGTGCTCGCTGAGACATAGAAAGTGAATGTTATTTTCGTTTAGAACTATTTCAAGTTCATTAGTTTTGTCTCTCAGCGATGCAACATTGTTTTGCATTAAATGCAGAGTGTCCCCACCTTTGGCCTCTGCTGAGACCTTATTGTTTGATCTTGGTGGCTCTGAGGGTTCATAAAATGATTAACTGCAGCACCTTGGGGCCAAAATGAACCATTATTTGGGTATATAACACTTTAGGGCAACTAAAAATAGCAATTTTTCTATAAAAAAATCTTCATATCTGCTTTGAATATGTATTTTTGTATACAATAGAGTGAGGATATCTATTATTTTTAGTGTTTTTCTAAGAAATACAGCGCCCATAGATTTGGGCGGTCAACCACTAACGTCTACGTACGCCAAATTTTCGACCTTCAGCCCTGCGCATTTGGCAGCAGTTCAGTGTTGTTTTAATATTTCACTTCACGCGTGACCCTCCGCTCGCTTCGCTCGCTACGGGGGCTCAAGAAAAAGAAACTAACCAAGTGCTAACCCGAACTAACCCAAGGCAATACCAAAAATTGATATTAAATGTTCGTAATGTCGGTGCAATAAGCCATATTTCCATTACAGACGCGACGTTTTTAAAGCAATTTAAGCATCAAGTAGGCTTTGCACAATGCGAGGCAAAATGTCAAAGTTAACAAAAGCCAAATAAAAACCTTTAATGTCGATTTGTTGACAGCATTTCGAAAGCTTTTTAAAGATCGTGATCGAAACGCAATAAAAATTGAAATTCAAGGTTCATTCGAGCTATATGAAATCGTATTAAATTATAGAGATGCAGAACTATACGACTCTTTAGTAAGTAGCAAGCCATTATTCATGCAAGTGCGTAGTGCCTTAAACGAGACGAAACTAACCCAAAGCTAACCCAAGCTAACTCAAACTAACCCAAGCTAACCGAAATTGTTTCTCATAGGTTTGCATGAAGAATGGCTTGCGCTTCGCGCAAGCCATTCTTTATGCAAGTGCGTAGTGAGAAGACGAAACTAAACCAAAGCTAACCCAAACTAACCAAAGCTAACCCAAACTAACCAAAGCTAACCCAAACTAACCAAAGCTAACCCAAGCTAACCGGAATTGTTTCTCCTAGGTTTGCATGAAGCTTCGTGCAAGTGCGTAGTGCCTAGAACGAGACGAAACTAACCAAGCTAACCTAAGCTAACCCAAGGTAACCCAAACTGGCACCCTGCGCAAGTCATTCTTCATGCAAGTGCGTAGTGCCTAAAACGAGACGAAACTAGCCCAAACAAATCCAAGCTAACCAAAGTTAACCGGAATTGTTTCTCATAGGTTTGCATGAAGAATGCAAGTGCGTAGTGTCTTAAACGAGACGAAACTAACCCAAACCTAACCCAAGCTAACCCAAACTAACCAAAGCTAACCGAAATTGTTTCCCCTACGATTGCATGAACAATGGCTTGCGCTTCGCGAGCCATTCTTCATGCAAGGGCGTAGTGCCTAAAACGAGACCAAACTAACCCAAGCTAACCGAAGTTGTTTCTCCTAAGTTTGCATGAAGAATGGCTTGTGCTTCGCGCAAGCCATTCTTCACCGAAACTAAGTAAAAAAATAATTTGAGTTAGTTTCTGTTCGTTTTACTCCCGGAGTGTGCGGAGGCCAACGCAGGAAATGTAGCGCGCTTATTTGGCTTACTTTGGATTGGCTAAAAGTCGAGTAAAAGGGCGATCACTTTGTCTTATTTTCAAAAAGATAAATGTGCAACGTTTGGCAACCTTTACCGAGACCTCCGTGCCTTTCGTGTACTGTGGTGCCAGTGTGTCAAATATCATTATTTCACGTTTTAAAATTTTTAAATTTGCTTGTTTCAAGTTTGAATTTGATTTTTACCTGCACAAGTAGTAAGGTGTTTTAGGGATTTTACACAAGTTTAAATTTAAAACTTGAACTTTGGAGACTCAAATGTGGTGGTTCCTCAAATTTTCTTGGCTTTATCTCAACCAGAATCGCTTAAACTACTCTAGACACCCTCTTGAGAACAAAATAAATTTTGCAAGGCGGACAACCTATAAATTATTTACTTTTCAACCAGACCCCATCTAAGTTATAATAATTTAAAGGTTTTAATAATTTGTATATAAAAATATTCACAAAATGAATGTATTTATTAAAAATGTTGAGTTTTTTGTCAAATTTGATATTTGAAAAATACTACTTGATGCTTAAATTGTCTTTAAAAACGTCACTTCTGACATAAAAGTATGGCTTATTGCACAGATATTACGAACATTCAATAACAATTTTTTACCAAGAAATCGTGATAATATCTCAATGATCCTCACTTTTTTGGAAAGAAAATAAAAAAACGAATCGATTGATACCAAATTTTTTTCAAAAAAACCTTGCCTGTAAGTTGCCATAAAGTGATATGTCACCCATTATTTATATCGTTGGCAATGGAGATAGGAAGACCAAGCTTGAATGAGCTTCTT
This sequence comes from Pissodes strobi, assembly GCA_016904865.1. Taxonomy (NCBI): domain Eukaryota; kingdom Metazoa; phylum Arthropoda; class Insecta; order Coleoptera; family Curculionidae; genus Pissodes; species Pissodes strobi. The sequence goes on along the minus strand of JAEQML010064802.1, from coordinate 8,899 downwards.
TGGTTGGATTTGATCACAAATACATCGTTGATTATGCCCATTATCCTTGATATACTGAAGTATTTCTTTCGATTTGGTATCGGGATCAAATCCAGAGACAAGCAACCATGCATAACTTTCTGCAATCTTTAGATTTTGTGTTACCTCATTCGTTTCTCTGCTTGAGGCTGGCCGACTGGAGGGTTGAGCCATTCTACGATTTCTCGATTTACGTTTATTGTCAACATTTTTCCAGTGCATATTGCTGTTTTCTGGGGCATTTTCAACAAGATCGACGTCGAGTTTCTGATTTGCCCAATCTGTCATTTCGGTGGGTGTCATTTTTGACTGAACGTCATTTAGATTTTCGAAGTTGGTGATTTCGGCGTCTGAAACTTCATCTATCAAATCTGGAGTGCGATTCGGCTGAACAATCATATTCGGCCTAGTCAAAGTATTTGGCTTACCATCCGGTGCTTTACGTTCCAATGTTGCCACATGGACTTCTAGTTGTTTACCTTCATTTTTTGTGTTCTTTTTTGTTGGTGTGATCTGTTCTCTTGTTGCGTTTTTCTGTATGAAATGCAATTTCTCCTTTAAGAGAGCATTGTTTTCAACTAATAGGCTGTTCGTATCTTCTAACTCTTGAATAATTCTTAAAAGTAAGTCAACACATACACGATTTTTCTGGTTTTTCTATCCTCTGTCTGTCTTCAGCGGAATGTTTACAAATGGCAGTCTTCTGAATTGCAGCCTGCATTAAACATGCTTGATGGAATTTTTCTTTGCAGTGGATGCAGTTAGCAACTCCAATCAATGAAATCACACAAAATATGCACTTTTACTCTCGGCAACCGACCGTACGTCTGCATTGTCGGCCATCTTGGATTATTGTGAGCGGTAGACTGGTTTGCTCATAAATAACTCACCATTTCGTTATAGTTTGTAGTAGTAAAAGCAAATATTTAAGAAAATCATGCGACTTATGACTAAGTTAACAATAATTAAAATTAAAAAATATATCTTTAACATATTAGAAAATATAGCTGTATTTTCTAAAATTACATAAATAAAACAATATTTATGTTCTCCCGCTAACTGGTTCATCCTTTGTTACAAAAAATTGTAAATGCTTTTAAATTCAGCGCGAAACAATACGTTATGTTCTCGACTGGCACGAAACGGGATAGCCAGAACTATTTAAACTTTTTCAAAACAATCTCTTCTAGCTTTGCCGCTTTTGAGGATATATGGGGTTCTCGGTGTACGTAGCTCGTATTGTGCAGCTGACATAATTTTTGAAATATTTTTCTCTTTGTGGATATTAGAAGGTATGTGCGGAAGCATATTTCTTAGCTCGCAATAAAGACAATGTCATTTAAACCTACGACAAAGATATCAAAAATTAAATAAGTATATGAAGCTACAAAGTGTACCGTGCGATTTTGAATGTTGGAGATAGGATTTTACATGATACATTCTCGAATTTCTATTGTATGTTTTCAGTAATTGTCAAACAATAATTGGCTCAGGGCAACATGTTTATAGTATAAGTAAGACCTTCACTTTGAATTGAAAAAACTGCCAATATTTTCTAGGTGCTTATGGCATATACTCAATTGAAAAAAAAATAGAAAGTACACTCTGGCAGGTTTTTGAAAAATTAGCTTCTACTCGATTATGTTACTTAATGTTCCATAATTTAGTTTTTTTTTTCTTGGCAATATTCCATCAAACAATTCTTAGCTTAATCTCCACGAGATGCCCCCTCATCGAGTATTCCACTTTTGAGGCAGAAAATAAATAGAGCGCTTTAAGAAACTAGGTGTTACAGATTTTTAGATTTATTGTAGTTACAGTTCAAATTTATTATTTTTTTTCGTGCAGCTTTCAATGACTATAGTGTGTCTCTAGGAAAAAGGGCTTATTTTTACAAAATATTTTTTCTGCAAAATAACAAGTTGAGCCAATTTTATCCATTAAAATATCTAAATACATTAGGCAAAATTATATCCGGAAACTAGTATTTTACTAGTTTCATCAAGGCAAGTAAACTGCAAATAGAATTTTCACTTAAAATAAGTCATCCAAGAAATCTACCCGTGACAAAATAGCTCAACAACTATCTATCTATTTTTGAGCTGTCCCAGTTAGAAAGTGCAGAATGGCACATACGCCTCTGAACCGGAAGTTTGGCCAACGTCAAACCGGAAATGGAATGGCGACCGGTCGGTCGAACGATTGATTTTAAATCTCCATATAAATTCGAATTTTTCCACTCGAGAGGTGCTGCTCAAGCTGCTCAAAAGCCAAGTCAATCGTCAAAATGAAACGTTACTCTTGTTTAAGAATTTCAACAAGTTTCCCCTTTCGTTGGCCTCGATCGTCTTGCTGTAAGTTTTCGGTCGAACAAATACTCTTAGAATTTAGTTTACATGTAGCGAGCAGGGCCAAGCTGTATATTTTAAAAATAATATTTTTGAGAATAACAGTATAAATTTGGAGAGGAGATAAGTTGATATGTTTATTGAAATTATTGACGTGTATTTTACTGAAACTTTAAATATAAGCGAATAAATAAATATATGTATCTGACTAAATTAACTGGGTAATAAAAGGAGAGTGGTAGTATAAGGATAATACAGTCGAGGTTTAGGTGTATCATATTTAATGCCTTTAACACTTCAACCAAAAAAAAATAAATAAAATAAAAATTTTATGTGAAAACTTTCTTGAGCGCGTTCAGCACAGTTTATCCTGGGTAGTGAATAAGACTGAGCCGTCAACCGTCACGACCGGGTCTTTGACACTCGATCGGGTAAGGTTGCCTGGAGAGCGATAAAGCATTCCATTCAGTAGACTTTTTCCTGAGTAGAGAAGAATACTGAGCAGTCACGCACGACGCGTCGGGTAATTTCAACGCCAAATTATTTTTTCTTGCAACACTTGAGGGCCGACGACGGTCAATTACTTTTGGTGATTCGACTGTCTGGTTCCAAGTTGTAACACCAAATGTGCGATTTTTCAAAATTTTGCTTTAATACACCATAATTGTCAAAAAATTAGTTGATTTTGATAAAATTTTCTAGACACATTTTTCCAAACCTCATTGATTATGGCGAGAATCGTAAAACGTCGAGATTTTTTTAGGCTTGTATATTTTTGAGTAGACATTTTAAAGTTCAAAAACTTCCGAGTATTGGGCTAGTTGGGTTGGTTCCGTTTGGGTGAAAGAATAGACTTTTTAAGGACATTTTTGAAGCTTTTATTTAGCACCAACGACCATTGAGTTATAACTAAATATTTATGTAGTGATTGAGTTGTATCTTGATACAACTACGAGGATTCCTCACACCGCGTATGCGATATACCGATATTAGCAACATGGTTATGCCAGGACATATTGCTGTTGACCAAGACATCCAGTGGTCCGATTGATGAGGATGAAAGAATGGTAGATCCTGCCAGAATGATGTTAGGGCCCGTCGAATTGGTTTTCTTGGTAAACGTGGCTGACGCGGCTGCTTGGGTTTTTGCTACATTGAACTGGACCAAATTGCTGTCGTCTCCATATCTTGATTAAATATTATAACCTGCACCTGTTTGCGGTGATAAGTCTCAGTCGCTGGTAAAGGTTTTTCTGAACTAAATTGGGAGACAAGGGTATTGTCATCTGCAAAACTGTCGACAGAATTATTGGTTTCAGTCAGCAGGTCATAAATATAGACGAGAAACAGAGTTGGTGAAAGTATTGCGCCGGCGGCGCCGTGAGGCACTCCTGCATAATTGGTGAATGTGTCAGAAATGTGTCCAGCATCTGCAACGTGCAAAGATCGGTTCCTAAGGAAACTGGCAAGCCAGCTGCAGAGAGATGCTGGCAGTCCGAAGGATGGCAGTTTGTTAAGCAATCAGTCATGCCAAACTCTGTCAATTGCCTTCGAAATATCCAACGCAATCGCTCGATATTCTTCGTAGCTCTCAATTGCCCTACTCCATATATGAGTGATACAGGCCAATATATCTCCGGTCGATATCTGTTTGCGGAAGCCGTATTGGTTATCTATAATTATTCTGTTAGCCTTGAGGTACTTGAGTAGTTGCTGATTGACTACACGTTCCATGACCTTGGAGATTATTGGAAGCAAGGCAATTGGGCAATAGTTTGAGGGCGTAGTTTTCTTGCATTTTTTGGAACAGGTTGTACTTAAGCGAATTTCCAAGATGATGGGTAAAATCTCTTTTCGGTAAGACAGAGAAAAACGTCTGGAAAAAATGGGTGTTAGGTCGTTGGCAAGTATTCCATTCGGCCCTGATGTATTTTGCGTATCTAGCTCTTTGAGGATTTTATGAATGTCACGGTGGTAAAGCTTAACTTCTGTCATGGTAGTGTTGATAGTGGATATGGTGGGGAGAGCCTTGCCATGGGGGACGTTTAAGGTAGAGTGCGATGAAAATATTTTGGCGCTCATGTTTGCTTTTCCTTAGCTGTAGTCGCCGTGACGCCGCGTTCGTCTGTCAAAGGTGGAAGAGACGCATTTGTAAAGTTATTACTTACTGCCTTTGCTACCGACCAGAAATTCCTAGTGCTACTGTGTCATTGCAAAAGTTTATTCCTGGTTCTTCGATTGTGTTGTCCTTAGTTTCGTCAATCACACGTTTAGATTCGTTTCTCGCTTCGGTAAAATAACTGCGACTTTCGTCGGTCTCATTTGGCGCTAGCATCCCATTCAATAAATACGAGATTAATGATGGGCCCATGGACCTTTTTTTGTATGATTATTTTTTTGTACTTTCGAAACAGTGCTAATTCAACTTCTCGTGAGAATTGTCCTGTCTGCAAAGACAGTTTGAGAGATGGAGCAGTGATTGAAGTTCAAGAGAAAGGTGCCGATGGCATAAATGCAGCAAGTGTGTGAGGCGTTGTGGGAGGCGACAGCCTTGTTGTCACTGCTGGCTGTAAGGAGCACATGCAATGTCGGAAAAGTCATGATATTTGATTAAAGAAACGTGATTACAATAAACTCAAGCAAAGGTCAAGTGTACGTGTATCTTCTGGATCTTTTCAGAGTGAGAGTGACTGCTTTTTCTGTGGGATACTTGTTTCCCTTGAAAGTTCTGACTCTGACTATAGCTACGTAAAGGTAGATGCATTTGCCAGGACAACAACCACCGAGTGGTGTGAAAATGGTTCAGATGACTTGTCATATAAAGTGACAAGTAGGATTAAGCACTATGGAGAATATCTGTATGCAGCTTATTGCATATATTATCATGTATGTAGCACGCAATTTCGCATTAAATACAATTTGCCTCATCAATTTCTCGGTGAGCCAGCTGGTTCTCAGAAAAACTTGGGAACGTCCTAAAAATGGTGCTCAAGAAGAGGCTTTCTTAAAAGTGTGTGGTTTTTAAGAGATGAATGATGAAGAACAGTTGACCATAAAATGATGAAGAAGTTCCTGAATAGCGACGATCCGTCTCCTTAGAGCAAGAAATATCTAAAAGACAATCTGATAGAACGTTATGAGGACATAACAACGCTCAAGACTTAAGGGCCATAAAATCGCTCAAGACTTAAGGGCCTGAAAATTTTCATAAATCCCGATTTAACTCCCAGGCAACGTGAACATGAAAAAAATGTCAGTGCCCAACTGGTCTACCGATAGGCTCAGGGTGAAATCAATTTGCATGTGAAATACAACCATGGTGCTCTGGTTATCATATCAAAAAAACAATAAAATGCCCACTTTCACAGCCCAAAGTCTTCTCAATATACGTTAGAGGTATTCGTATGAAATTGAAGTGTCTTTTGGAATCCGTCCTCGGGAGCCAATATGAGATTATTGCTTTTGTGGAGACTTGGCTCAGAGCAAAATTATTTAAGAAGGGCCACACTTGACATCGACCCTCTCCAATTTGCTAATTTTTTTGTGGACATGTTATCCCCCTAGAGGGTAGTCAAAAGCTAAAATATTAGCCTACATGTTGTTTCCTACCTACGGTTTTTTCGCATTTTCTGTCGAACCAGGGCTTTCCTTTTAATGATAACTTGATGAAATTTGGGATGTATGCTTCAAGTCCTGAGTCGACTACCTGCGTAATCTCCTAGATTCTCCCAGTTTGCGCAATTGTAATGCCAGATGTTTTGAATATTGCACACACATCGCAACCCTAAAGCTGTTGGATTCCATTCAGAAGAGAGTTGTACGGCGACACGAAGTTGACCCGGGATCTGGATAGTCTGGAACACCGCAGACATGTGGTCGAGATATCCCTATTTTACAGAACTTTTCACGGCAGATATTCCCAGGATATGGCCCGCCTCATCCTGGCCCCAGCAGCGCCTGTCAGACCGTCACGGCAGACGGCAAGAGCGCACCCATTCGTTGTACAACTGGAAACACCTAGAACATCGTTTTAAAAGGACTACTTTTTCTGGCGCTCTTCATCACTGTGGAACTCACTTTCAGGACACCTGTTTCCCCCTAATTATAACCTACAGCTATTCAAGAACCGTGTCAATCAACATCTTCGCACACACACCGCTGGTCGAATGCCATAGGATCTCCCTTTAGTGTGTGTGCCATAAAAATGCTATTAGAATTAAAATTGCTTACACTTTAGCAGACTCTGATTAGCGAGCTGAATATTTGAATTCATGTCCTTCAGATCGTGGACCTCGACTATTGCGAATAAAATGTTATTTATTGATTTTTTTTAATTCCCTTTTACTCAATTTGTGATACAAAGAATCCAGCAGACTAGATTTTAATACACCTAGAAATTTAGCATTAGCATAATAAATTGGCCAAAACCCATAAAAAAAATTGGAAAAATGTGTTGCCATATCCTGCTTCAAGCAGCCGTTTCTAAAATAAATTTGGTTTTGTTTGTGTGTTGTTAAGCGCAGTTTGCGACATCGTGGATATTCTGTCATCGACAATATGAATAGACGTTAGTTAACGGTAGAGGAAGCAAATCAAGCCATTGGGTTGCTTCTTGGAGGTGCGTGACAGATCGATGTGGATGACCGGTATAATGTCTCTCAAAGTGTAATTTGCCGACTTAATAACCGACTTAACAAGAGGATCTTTCATGGACAGGCATAGGGAGGGTAGACCAAGATCGACATATGCTAGGGAATACCGAAGATTAGTGAGGAGATAGGATGTATCCCACAAGAAGCTGCGCGTGGCTCAGCCAGGACCTTTTTGCTGTAACCAGAATTCGTATTAACTCCTCGGAAGGTTTTAAGCCCATTAAGTTAAGCAGGTTTATATTGCTATAGGCCTATAAGACACCCTCCATTAAGAGTCAACAGAGCCCAACGCTTGCTTTGGTGTAATGAAAGAGCCAACTGAAATGATGCGTGGCGTACTGTGATGTTCAGTGATGACAGCCGCTTTTGTCTTCGTGCTGACAGACGTACAGTTCATGTATGGAGACCAAGAAATGCAAGAGTTAATGACCGATATGTTCAAGAAGTGTATCCATTTGGAGGTGGAGGTGTAATGGTCTAAGATGGAATTTTCTACTGAGGTCGAACGGAGTTGTATGTTTGTGAAGGTACCATGACAGGTCAAATTTATGCTCACGACAAAATTGATAACATGGTGAATGATTATCGTTGGAATTTGGAGCTGAATTTCAGATTTCTGGATGATAACGCTCGCCCGCACAGAGCCAGGGTAGCATCGAACATGTTTGGGACATGTTTGGAAGGGCACTAATTGCTCATCAACCTCCTGTTCAGAACGTAAGGTCACTGAGGCAGGTTCTTACACATTTATGGCATACCTTGGAACATTTAATTTAAAGTATGCCTCGCCGAGTTGAAGCAGTAATAGCCAATAGAGGTGGAATAATACGTTATTATACATTTTTTTCTTTTTGGTAATTATCTGTTTTCTTACATTATTAGAGAAAAGTTGTCTGTTAATTTTGATGAAACAATTTTTTCAGATAAACAAATGTGAAGGAGATGGGAGTAAATGTACACAATAATTTTTTTCGTAAACTATTTTTCCTCAAAGAATTGACAATAATGCACGAACTGTACGTCTGTCAGTACGAAGACCAAAGCGGCTTTGATCACTGATCATCACAGTACTCCCACATGATTGCAGTAGGCTCTTTCATTACACCAAAGCCAATGTTGAGTTCTATGGATTGAGGTCAATGGATGGCATCTTATAGGCCTATAGTAATGCAAATCTGCTGTATTTAATCGATTTAAAACCTTCCGAGGGGTAATACGAATTCTGGTTGTAGCAAAAAATTCCTGGCTGAGCAACGTGCAGTTTCTTTTAGGATCCATCCTAGCTCCTCTCACTAATCTCGGTCTTCCATAGCCTTTGTCGATCTAGGTCTACCGTCCCTATACCTGCCGATGACAAATCCAGTGTCATTAAATCAGTTCTTAAGTCGGGAAATTGCACTTTGAGAGGCATTATACCGATCAGCCATATGGATCTGTCGCGCACCTTCAAGAAGCAACCCAATGGCTTGATTTGTTTCCTCCATCGTAAAATGATGTCTATTCATATTGTAGATGTCAGAATAACCAAAATATCGCAAACTGCGCTTAGAAACACACAAAGAAAACTAAACTTTTCAAACCTAAAATCTACATTTTTGGGGATTATGTTGTTTATCTGTTTGGGTACAATTCTATGTTTACAAACAACATGTTTTTTGAACGCAAACGACATAGGTATTAATAGCTTTATCACATTTTTGTCTAGAAAAATTGCTTCACAACGTAAGCACTATATCCTTAACTTTTTTCGATCAGTTTATATTAGTTCAGAATGCAATATATTTATCTACATACATTAAATAATTCAGTGTGCATTTGGAGTGTCTACAAATATATTTATAATTTTTTTAGTTTGAATCAAAATAAAGAAAAAATAAATAC
>JAEQML010064801.1:0-21674 GCA_016904865.1 Pissodes strobi | reverse complement strand
TAGAATAACAATTAAAAATTTAAAATTAATTCATAATATAACTGATAGGAGATTATTAGACGCATATGAAAGTATGGAAATTATTAAATGTAAGAATAGTTTAAATAGAGATAGAGGGCCTATTCCGTATAGTCCATTGTATTGGTTGATCGAGGGTGACTAGTGGGATTCCAGGATTGGTCCCTTTGGTTCCGCTTGATTAAGCAAACATTTAGTATAAAAGGGAGTTAGGTAGAGTTTTAAATTTAGTTTTAATCATCTCCTGATGATGCTAACATGGTTAGCGAAACTCGCGTCGAGTGCAATAATTCTGTTTCGGTAGTGTGGATAAAACTCCGTTTTAGTGCATGTTGCCGAAGGTTCCCCAGCAAACACAGACTAGCTGGTCCGACAACGGCCCGAGAGCTTCTCGCCGAACGGCCGTATTCGGCCCTCATACGGCTGCCGGCGCGGCGTGCAAGTAGGGCATGTCCGCCTGGCCGAAGGGTGGCAGAGAATCGGCCAACCAAACCTGCGACGGCAAGCCGTCCACGTACCATTGGCGAGCCGCTGGTGACACAGCCGAGTCGGTAAAGGCAAGGCACTGGTGGCCCGCAAATGGGCCCTCCTCTCACTTGCCGAAAGCACACACATTTTTATTTTGTTTTTAGATTCAAAAAAATATATTTTTTTTCTACAAATAGTATATGCATATATTCCGTATATTTTGCTAGCGGCTTTTTTTATTGAGATATCAAATAGTTGCAATGGAGAAAGTTATAGATTTTCATCTGAGCTTTTAAAAATCTTATTAGAGACTACAAAAAAATATCGGAAGTTCAAAATGTTGGCACAAGTTGCATAAAAAAACTATATATGGAATGATCCTGCACATTATGCTAAAAAATCAATTTTATGAATGATTAAAATTGTGCTTTTGTAAAACCTTATTGTCATATTTTTGCAAAATCCATCCTGGTAGGTAAACTAAAATTTTCAATTTATATACAAAACGATTTGCATAAATGACAATAAAGAACAGAATAATTTTTAGGATGTACAAAAACATAATTATATTTAAAATTTTGTATAAATTGATTTTATAACATATTATATGCATAATTTATTTGCTGAAAAATATATTTTGTTAAACCTGAAAAAAAAACAATAAATCAATGCTTTTTGTTGTGTAATGTTTATGGCATCCTGTATCATGTATTGTATTTGTAGGAATCTGCGTATTATGACATTAAGGCAATTTTGTATAAAATTATTTTTATAGCATTATATGCATATAATAGTTCCTGAAAAATTAAAATTTCATTGAAAAATAACAAAACATGTAGAAATTTCGTCGAAGCCATATGGTATACCCACCTATCATAATAAGTTTAACAAATGCATATAATTGATGGATTGGCCAGTAAAAAGAGAATTTACATTTTAGCAACAAAACAAATATATTTTATTACATAAGATAAGTGTATTTTTAAAAACAAAAATAAATGCTCACTCGGTTCTAGATGCATCTTGTGTACCAAGTGCAAAAATAAACAAATTCTTAGTACTGTGAAATCAAATAAATATAATTTTAATGCATACAGACCTTTAGAGACAACCTGTATAATCACATGAGAATAGTAAGTATATATTAAAAGTAAATTATTTTAAACTTGTATCGCTAAGCTTTATTTTTTCTTCGGTTCGCTCGTCCTGCTCTATCAGGAGCATTTTTTATCCAGCTCCTAATATAATAATTGTCTATCTCTATATGTTTGTAGAGTTTGCTGTTGCCCGATTTTTCCTTACAGCACCTAAAAAAATCATATACAAACCGTTAAAATAAAATATATGTCATTTTACTTTTTTTTTTATTTTACATATTACTTCAAATACTAAATGAATTATGTACATTTACAATTTAATTTTCATAAACACTTAAAAAGCTCTTTATTTTCCAGAATTTTTATGCTTCCCTCTAAAAAAATAGATATTTTTAATATCTTATTGTAATTAGCTTTAATACATTTGTCAGTTTTCGGAAGCTGCCCTTTTCCTTTACCTCTATCCAGTAACCAGTTAATCATTAAGGACAGGTTGTGACTTATTAATAAGGATAATATTTTTCGGGTAGTATCATTTAAATCTCTCACTCCTAACAAGAAAATTGATGCTTGCTAAAAAAAAATTAATCAATCAAAAATATGCAAATCGAGTTTCTTCTTCTGCTCTCTTTAGCTATACAGAAATGCATTTAAAGGGGAACATTAGATACTAAATGTTAAGAAAAACAAAAGCAATTTAAAATTTTAATAATTATTACCATTTTATTGGTCTCCCTCAATCAAATTTTTACACCTTTGAAGATCGTCGTATTCTTGAAAATGGAGTTGCCTATCCAATTGTTCAAATTCTGTTAACTTAGTATTGTACGAATCTTGTATGAGAGTTTTGACGTCTAGTTTTATTGCTTGAATATCGTGCAGCATGCATTCCAGCATTTCTGAAAAATAAATCATCTAAATGATGTTTTTACCTACTATTAATGTATTTTCATACAATCCTTTAACTTCTGCTGCAAAATTTGAAAAAAAAAATCATTAAGAGGTGGTTTGCCTGGCCCACAATAAAGTGCTACGATAAAAGGAGGTTCTTAAGCATAATTTGTTATATGACACAGAATTGGTCAAAAAGATTCTTTGCTACTTTCATGTATTGGCAATCCATCTAAATTAAAATTTAAATTATATAATACCTCATGACTATCATTGAGAAAATATTCATTGCCATATTTACTATGAATTGTTTTTATCCCTCGACTTAAACTGAAATAGTAAAACAAACCTTCACCCATTAATCTAAAACTAGCATATCTAGGTGTTTTTCATAATGTACGAGCATCTTTGAGTAAGTTACTGATAACAGGATTTGTAGAAAACCATTGTAATAGTTCAGTCAAAGACCTATGGGTTAAATTATTTCTCAGGGACCATTCCCTCAAAAAGTTACTACTAGGGTTTTCAATAAATTGATGTAATACCTCAGTCAAGGCCTCGGTACTATTGCCAGGGAGATTACCAAATTCATTATTGATGACTTCATCAGAATCTGAGCTAAATATATACTCAGACTCTAACAACATATATTTTTCTGATGGCCCTGGCTCTTGTGATAGCTCACGCATGTCCCTAACGAGTTCAGGTTCTCCAGTGAAACTAGTGGGGATTGACTGGACTGATGCAGTATCACTATCACATATACAACTAGATGCAATTTTGGAAATATTTGAATTATCATCAGAATCGTTTGGATTGTCGTCAGGAAAAGGAAAAGCATTTGAAAGTCCTTCCAGAGCCCCCTTGTAGGTGTGGGGGAAAAATCTCCTAAGGTGCATTGCATTTGAGTGGCAATCAAACGCCGCTCTTGTCATTTACTTTTCTTAACGGCAGACGTCATTGTTAGTCCATAAAAGTAGGTATATTAAAAACAGTTTATATTTGTAAAACGTAAGGTATATACTTACCTTTTGTTTTGAGATCGATTCTGTGAATAACTCATTGCGTAGGAACCGTAAAACACGACAAAGAAAAAATCTCTTTACTCTTAATTAATTATTGATAAGATTTTCACTGCGTACAGGACAGGCGTGCATTGCAGATGGATGATTGAACTTGAAAACATCATAGATAAGAACTAAAACACCAGAGACAACAATACTTGTCTCTGAAAACACATAAACACAAAAAAAATAAAACATAAACAAGCGTGGGCGTGGGCGGCGTGGGTTCGGGTTGACGTTTGACGTGTCATTTGTCAAAGTTCTGTCAACGTCAACATCAAATTAAGGTTGGCCGTTCACTTACCGGACGTGGGCCGAACCACGAACTAGCGGGTCCGACCGGGCGACAAACCGCTTGCTAACCGTATTCGAGCCGAAAATCTGAATTCCGCTTGCGGCGTTCCGTAGGATACCCAGTTTCGGCCCGAAATATGAAGTTGCGTAGTCGGTGTGCCGGTAAGTTGCCGAGAGAATACCGTTGCCGAATAAATAAGGATCGGTGTGCCATAAGAGGAACGCGGACGGCCCAAAGCATGGCTATTTAGCCACTAGGATACCGTACGTGCCAGCAGGCGGCCGCTGGTTTGCCTGCTGCGTTTGGTTTGCTGGGTCCAAACCCGAACATAGATGTATTCCGTTTACAATTGGTCGAAACAATTGGGCGGGGCTTGGAATACGTCAGTTGACTTCGCGATGATTGACTTGCATTTCACTGCTGCTCCCCATACGGATTTAAGTACAAATACTACCTGTAAATAACTGTTTGTGTGAATCGTTGTTGTACTGCATTTTTTCCCTGCTTTTGGACTTGCCTTGGGTTAGTTTTGGTTAGTTCCTGTTTGTTGAGCTCCCGCAGCGAGCGGAGGGCCATGTGTGAAGTAAAATATTTTAAGAGCCGTATTATAGTGGATATACAGCAGCTTGCACGTATTTCCGCGAATATATTGCATTGCCCACCATCCAAAACATATTACCACAAAGAATCCCCCTTCTTATCCATATTACAACCATAATAACGTCTAATTGTTTCCACCAATAATAAACGGAATGCATCTTGGGAGCTATCCTCTCCTTTGGCCCCGTGGGCCGTCTGCTACAAGCTGAGGGTTGGGCTCACGCCAGGCGGGGTTAGCCGGCCGGAAAGTTTGTTTCGGATTCGAAGTTGTCGCCGTTTGAATTATATTTACTTTGTATATAACTACTGGACAGTCTTCGTCAATCGAACGATGCGGGCCGCCTCAATTGACACATTCCACGAAATCCTGGTTACATTGTAGGATTTCGTGCGATTACAATAGGTCTTTGCATACCCGTACTGTTGGCAGTTTTTACACTGCAGTACGGGCTTGTCGGAACGCCTGTTCTCCCAGGTTACCCTAATGCACATGACTGTATTCACTTCCTGGTTTAGTTTGGGTTAGGGTAAAGCTAGTGCCCAAGATAACTAGGTACATTGGGACCCGAGTCTTTCTCATTTCAAAGACATTTTTGGGGGTGATATGTTATATTCATCGGACAACGCTTCCGTGATATCTTGCGGTTTGATGTCACCGACTAAGCCGCGGAGAGCGAACGAGGTTTCGGCCTAGGAGTGATATTCCTATGCCGAATATGGCATCGCTTGAGGGTGTGTAGGTCGTTCGCCGTTTCGCAATAGACAATAACAGAATTCTTAGTATACTTCAATTGATACCTGTTAATTCGCATTGCCTTAAGATCGTCCCTCAGTTGCCTGTGGTCTTCGGGGCGACCCTTGATTACCACCGGCGGGGGTGGTTGTAATTTCGGCTTTTGGGGTGGTTTACGTCGAGTTGAGTTCGAGGCCGAGGTAGAAGCGACATTTAGTGTGTCCTCGTCCTCGGTTGGAATGTCCTCTAGGGGCTGAAATTGATTTTCAGTGGGTAGTGGGGGTGGGGCCATATCAAGGGTTTTAATTGTGAAGTTCCGCTTGAAGGGGATTTGACGCAAGGTTGTTTTAAAGATGTCTTTCATTTTCTGCTGACAGGAGCGCAGGGGCGGAGATGTTTTGCTAGGTCCGCCTTCTTGGTTAGGAACCGTTGCTGGCCTGACAACCGTTTCTTCAGGTCTTTTTGTGTTGCGTTCAAGGTGACCTTCTGTTTTTTAAAAGGTTCACCGATGTTGGCCGGGCTCGCTTTTTTCTTGCCCGTATCATTTTTGTTTTTTGATACGGGAGGGATGCATATCCTTGTAATGTTGTCGGATTTTCGATAGCAGGCGATCGATTTCTTTTACTGTTAGCTCGCTGATATTGCGAAGTCGTTCAGAGTCTAAGCGACATTGCACGCAGATTTCCGCATAACTTGCGGATCTGTTCTTGATTTTTGTAACGTTGGCGTCAGTTATTGTATTACGGTCACAATTCGACTCGAATGAAATGTTGGACATTGCGTCCTCATCCTCCGTGCGATCGCTCATAGCGGGCTCAGTTGCCGGGGTTACATCCCCCGTACAGTGCTCAAACACTAGGAACGCCAATTAGTCTTGCTTCAAGCTTCAAGCGCGGTCGAAACAGGAGTCCGACGTGCAATGGCGTACTATAATCACATATGTATATGGTTTATGAGTGTCTCACAATTTTTCACGAATGTTTTGTATTGAAAAGTACTCGCTGGCAAAATCAAACACATCAAACTAGTGATATTTCATTTTAAGGGTTTTCAAAACAAGTTTAATTTCAGGAATAGTTGTAAGCTGAGGCAACCAGAGATACATAGCACATTAGTACATTCGCGCATGGGCGTAGACGCGGAGGGGCCAGGGGGGGGCGGGGCCCCCCCCCCCCCCCCCCTCCTGGGAATTTAACTGACTCATTTTTCAACATACCATTCATAAGAGGGTGCCGAATCCTTGTTTTTTTAACGATTTTAACAACTTTTGGGTAAGAATTGGGCGTGGCACCCCAAAATTTTCCGCTTCCACCTGCAGGTACCACTGCGGCCTTATCTACAGTTCGCCCCCCCCTGAGAAAAAATCCTGTCTACGCCTATTCATGGCCATTGGTGATTATATAAACATTTAAAATACGCTATTCCCATTGGTCGCTAGGCGTGATAGTATAATAGTATAAACCAAAGAACAACCTGTACACCTGTAGATGTAGATTTGCACAGTCAGTTCCAAGTTATAAAACATTATTAGTGCTTCTTGTTGGCATGCTAGAAGGAAAGTTCGCTTGAAGAACGAGTTTTTAGAAGAAAAGTTCGCTTGAAGAACGAGTTTTAGAAGAAAAGTTCGCTTGAAAAACCTGTTAGAAATGGAGAGCTTGTTCAGACCCCAAGAGCCCCTTGTGTTAGATGGCTATGTAGCCGACAACTGGAAAAGATTTTCCCAAAAATTCGATATGTTTTTGCAGGCATCCGGATTATCTGAAAAATCGGAGGAGACCCAAGTAGCTGTATTTGTTAACTTTATTGGCGACGATAGCCTTGAGGTATTTAATACGTTTACATTGACTGCTAATGCGAAGTCACTGGAAGATATAAACAAACATTTTCAAGATTACTGTGCACCGAAAGAAAACGTTATTTTTGAGCGTTTCAAGTTTAACAGTATTTCGCAGAAGAGGGACAACTGTTTGACAGTTTCTTAACGGAATTAAGAAAAGCAGTAAAAACGACAGGCTACAAAGAGCAAGATGACATGATCTGAGATAGAATAATAATGGCAATTTTGGATAAAAACACACAAGAGAAATTATTGAGAGAGTCACAGTTAACTTTGACAAAATCTATTGATAATTACAGAGCATGAGTAACCGCGTTCATTTATGTGGTTCAAAATAAGCATGGTGAGATCGTGAGACGGAATCGTGTTGATTTAAGAAAATCATTAAATAAATTTGAACCCGCTTTTTCTGACAATGATGAATTACCTACTTGAGTTGACAAAGTCTCGTTTTGAAGAGTCTTATGATACACAAAAAAGTAATGGTTGGCAGGATCTGTTACCCTATGTGTCTGTTTCAAAGTCACCCAAAAATAAAAATTGTCAACCCTCTGTAGCCGTTAAGACAAGTAGATCAGAGAGAGAGTAATTAAGCCCTCAGAAAAGCTTAATTTATAAGAGGTATAAGTACGTATTATACGTATATGATTCGCGCCTTCATGGCCATTGGTGATTATATAAACATTTAAAATTAAAATACGGTTTTCCCATTAGTGGATAGGCGTGATAGTATAATAGTATAAACAACCTGTAGATTTGCATAGTCAGTTCCAAGTTATAAAACAATAGTGTTGTACTAGAAATAAGTAAAAAAAATTTTTCCACAAATTAAATTAGGTAGTTATAATTTGAAAAAAAAAAATTTAGACACACTGTCAAATATACATCTAGATACAGAGCGATATTAAAAAATATGGAAGAAACTTGCTTAATCTAGAGTCGAGTACTTTCCAATACAAAACAATACTGAAAAATTGTGAGATACTCATAAACCATAGTATAAGTGTTTATAATTATGCCACTGCCACTGATGCACATCACAACATTTAGGTACATTTTTTTTACTGAACATAAACAAGCTTTTCGTAAGGTATGGACCAATTCTTAAATTGACGTACAGGGAAAAAATTTAAAAACAAATTGTGAAAGTTATAAAATATTTCGAAAATATCAAAAATCCAACATTAGAAAGTTTTCCTAAGGGATAAATCTATTGTTTTATATCAACCATTCAGTAATATCGGTTGGTATGGTAAAAAGCAATAGTTGTTCAAAATAAGTAAGAGTATATTGTAAATCTAAATTCATCAATTGTCAGCCTCTATGAGCACCGTTGCCACGTTTCACTACATGGGTTTGGAATTATTAAAACTTGTACTTGCAGCCCACTGCATTTGACAAAAGCGACGAATTTGGCTTGCCCTTTACAACATAACCCAAGAATAGTATGCATGCAATTTTGCTATACATACTACATACTCTACTCAAAATTAAACAAAGTCAGTCAACACACGTGTTTATAGTTTTATAAGTTATACAAATATAAGATGGGTAGGAAAGCTAAATTTGACGAAGGAGTCGTAATAAAAAAAGGACCTGGAAAGAAAGTAAAAAAACAGAAAGACCCTATATTTCCAAAGGGTTTAACTGGTATGTTTTAGGTTTATTGTTTTCTATTATTGTTCCCTTACCTTTCAGGACTTTACTTTCTGTATCTTACATTTACATACTCTTTATATTGCTACTTTCATTCCTACTGTTCTATTATACCTACTACCTGGCCATTAGAGGTGAAATAGTACTTAAAGGAAAGGAATGCATGGCTTACATATCCAGCGATAAAATGAAAATGAAGTAAGCAATTATAGTCTACAAATTAGAATTGTTATAAGATATGCCATGATGGGATAGGCCAGTAATTGGTAATCTCTATAAGTATAGTAAATTATGATATTTTTTGCAGTTTTTTTAAATATTTTATTTATATCCAAATTTAATAATCATATAATTTCATATAAACTAGATCCTCTAAACAGTGTGTAAAACACTGGTAACAAGGATAAGAGATTAACTAAACTAAAACAACGGTGTCTGCTTAAAACCAAAATAAAATAGTCCAAAAACAAAATAATAAATCACAGCAACAAACAACCAACCATGCCAAACAACAAAATTTCCACCACCTTACATCTCTTCTAAATAATTTTTTAACATTGATATAAATTTATTAAAATTGTCTACTTCTTTCATACTTAAAGGTAACCTATTATATGTCATAGAGACATGACATTGGATTAAATAAACCCCTACCTATTTGTTCAGATGACATCTTGAAATATATTATTATCACGGCACAAGGAGAAACGGTATAGTATTCCGGCAGCCAAAACTAGTCGAGTTCGCGCATTGACGTACGTTGCGTAAGAAAATCAAGACGCTGCATTTGATTTATATTGAACAAATTGACCTCGTGGTTTTCTAACTGTGAATGTTGAATTATTTGATTTTCGAAATGTTTGGATGTGCTGTGGCAAAGTGTAATAACTACACTAAATCTACTCAAGGCAGTAATATTAGATATTTTCGTTTCCCAAAAAATAAAGATCTATGTAAGAGGTGGATCATTGCGTGTAGACGGGAAGATGAGATAAACGTAAAGAATGGTATGTATTTAAGTAACTAGGTGGTCTATTATGTGATAGGTTGTAATTAATTTGTAAAAAAAAACTAATACATATAACTTTTAGCTTATATATGTTCTGTTCATTTTGAGAGCGTTTATTTTGCTGAGCCTACACTTAAAGAGAACTTATTAAATTATACGTCAAAAACTAAGAGAGGTCTTAAACAGGATGCCGTACCTACGTTAAATATATCTGAAAAGGAAAATAAAGGTAATTCAGATAGGTCTTCTCGTATGGCAAAACGAAGAAAAATTAGTGAAACAATAGTTTCCAATAGAGCTATGATGGATTTGGAGATGGACAATCATAGTTTGGACGTGCCAACAGAAAATGGTGTGAAAAGAAGCTTATATAAGATTAAGACTGTTAAACAGACAAATCATTTTTCAGAATTGTAAAAGGAAGATGGACAAGAAAATGCAGAAATTTACAAATCTGAAACAATAATATCGTTAAATTTTTTTCTTAAATAATTATCTTTTTTTATTAACCTTACCTGACAGGCCTTTTTATTATTAAACTGTAAATTCTGTGTACTATGTATTTATACCTAGTCAAATTAAAAACATATTTCATTAATAATTTTTTTATTTCATAATTAAATAATTTGTAAAAAAGAATACTACTGAATTTATTTTTTGACAAAACATTTTAGCTTCTACGTTGTGAAAATAATAACCAATAACATAAAAAAAATACTGTATATTTATTTCAATTGTATACTTTAGAAAGCAATCTCAACACACTGTCGTCAAAGCAACTGAATTTACTAGTAGTAAAATTGGATAAGCAATTATTTCTCCACATGAAAAAACATCTTATCACATTGAAAAAACATTTTTTACTACTTGTCAAATCAAAAGTTATTTTTAAATTTCATAGATTTTAAATCTACGCAAATTCTTGTCGTGAAACCAATGTATTTTAAATGCGCGCTATGTCTGAGACTTAACGCAAGCTACGTCACAGCTCGGCAGCGGTGCGCAATACTATACCGTTTCTCCTTGTACCGTGATTATTATGAAATCTTGTTTATCTCCTATTGTGGTTATGTACATTTTCATCAAATACTATCTTTGTGTTAGTTTCCTAAAAAACATGGAAAGTATTGTCATGTCTTTGTCATCAGATTGGCTTAAAGATGACTAAATATGTAATATTATTTCCACTTCATTCATTTCTGACATCCTTTTCTTGCACCCATGTCCAATACTGGCACCTAGTAATATATAAAATCGATGCTGCTAACATGAGTTTCAGACCTCGTGTGACAAAGCCTACATTTGGTGCCAAGTTATTGAAGCAATTTTCCGATAGAAGGAATGATTCTGGTTGAGATAAAGTAAATTCTCAAAATTTATTTTTTTTGAAAAATGTTGATATTAATCAATTTGTTTTCTTATTTTCTTTTCAAACGAGTGAGGATCATTGAAATATTTCCACCATAAATTATATTTTTCTCAATTTGTTGGTCATCATGTTATAGGTTATCCGCGTCGGTTTTAATTTTGGTAGTGTATATTCGACCGCCACGGCGGTAGTATATTATTCCTGACGGGTGCACACACATCAGTCGATTTTTGACGTGTCTTTTCTTGATTTTGGGCATGCTTTATGCTAGTTTTGGCTCGCGGTCGGCCGTTCCTGAAGTGAAAATTAGATCTCACAGCATGTATCAGAATTACCTACCCATGTCTTCACCAAAGACATTGAGAACATTAATTTTTTGTAAAAAAAATTAATATTTCAATGATCGTCACTTTTTTGGAAAGTATTTAAAAAATAAATCAATGAACACCAAAATTTTCAAAATAAATAATTTTTGAGAGGTTACCTGATTTCAACCAGACCCCGAACAGATAAAACTGCCCGAGGTCTACCAATAGAAGACAAAATTGTACCATTGCAGCACTAATTTATTGCTGTGAGATGTTATGTTATTGTGTACTGTTATTGGTCTGATTTTTTTTTCGGTATATAATAATTTTGAAAGTTGATGAAATTTAGACATATACAGTGACACTCTCAGTTATCAGGACAAGAAATGATTATTCTTTGCTAAGAAAAGAAACGACTGAATCAGAAGTTATGAAAATGAACATCAACTTATGTTAAATGAACACCCAGCATATTTTCCAACTATTAGATTTCTTTTTATCAATTTTTCGATATATATATATATATATATCATTTGATTGATTGATGCCTTTATTTTTAATAATATCTAAGAAATATTGTATTCATCAATATTTGTGTGAGGGTAGTTCAAACTGTTCCGCTTTAGGATTGCCAATCGTTAGAAAGCAAATAATTGTCTTTCTGAGTTATTTTATTTATTCGCGTTCTCCGTTCTTTATGATAGATGCAAAAATGGGGGTTAAGAGCTTAAGTAAGACTTGTACCATATGTTTTTTTCATATGAGCATGGTAAATGTTGATGTTTCGCATTCTGTTGCCTTCAATTTGCACATGGTCCTCACAGTTTCACCAGTTTTGGCTTACGTATTTTGGTGAGCCTTCTCTTAGTTGTTTGTGATGGTTTTGGTGGCCGTATAAGTGAAAAGGCAACTGCCATCACCAATTATATCTGATTTTTATCTGAACCTTAATGTAAATTAATGTCAATTTTGTTTTATTGATCTGGATCTTGGTTGATGGATTGCCTGGGTGATTTGTTTAGGTGTATAGATCAGTTAAGATTTGACTCTGTTTGTATACCTGTGCATGCGCTTAATTTTAAGATCAATTTTAAGTTGATTTCACAACTTTATCACCATGTGGTTTATTTGTGCATATTGCTTTATTAGGCGAGCCTGTATTTTTATTTTTTGTTTTTTGTGTTAGTAGGTGTGTGTATTTTAACCAGATCTAGATCATAGTATTCATTCAGTCTTAATTAATGCATCAAAACTCTAATTTGAATTTTATTTTTTAGTCTACTTTGGCTGATGTCAGATGACTTATTAGTCATAGTATGTATTTTAAGTACCTTTTACTACACTAGCTCACTTTAGTTTTGGCTTTGTCAATAGGAATTATGTTCTATGTGATCTTGTAAACATCCTGTTCTTGGAAGTCGGTTTCGCTGTAGCATTTTTATCGACAGTTTAATATTCTGTTCCCACTGTCCCGCATGCTGTCATTTAGCAGTGATTCCAAGAGTGCTATGGGAATCTCCAGGCAGTGTCATTTTTCTGAGGCTTCTTGTTTGCATCATTTTCATCGATATCTCCTTTAACGCAGAATACTCTTACCATATTGCCAGGTAACTGGGATTCGTGGTGCCGTCACTCATATAATATATATTGTTATTACGACTTGCATGCCTTTCGGCATTCGCACTCCCACTAAACAGGAATATTCACTTAATCCTAGATGCATTAAGTATTTGCAAAACCTGGCCCACAAAAGTGATAAGGTGTGCTCTTGATGATTCATAAAGTATTACAAGTATTAAGTGTCTAAAATTTATGTGTTTGGTGTCATTGTGGAGAATAGAAAAAACGCTTCTTGCAGTAGTAAAGTTTGGACGCCAGTGGGCCACAATTTACGTAAATAGTTGCTGAAATTTAATTATTATTAATGTTTATTATATCAGTATATGGTTGAAAATACTAAAAAAAGGAATTCCGCTTATCAGTAGATGCAAAAAAACAACTGCTATTGCTAGACTTTTAGGACAATCTTGTGACTTCTTAATAAGGTACTTTTAGCACTACATATGAACTTCTTAATTTGTTTACGTTAACGTTATTTAAATGATGCGTTCCTTTAAGTGTTGCAAAAACAAAGAGTTCTTGAATTTCTGTTGTGCTGTGTGTTCAAATGTATTTCATCCAAGCTGCCTGGAACGTATGGGCATTGTTGTAAAGCTTGGCGGGTACAAAATTTATTGTTCAGCGGCCTGTCAAGCCGAGGAAGATAGAAGGGCCGAAAAAGATAAAAAATTAAGAAATAGCTTGCAAGACAAAACAAAAGAACTTGTAGAAAAAACTAAACATATCGAGAGTTAACGTCGTAGCAGTTCGGTTTTTGACGATGAAGTTTTTGAGGCCGAAGCTAAACTTATTGCCCAGCTAGAAAAACAAGCAAATAAAAGAACTCGCCGACGAAGTTAAATAATTAAAATTGGCGGAACAAGAATTACTGGAGAAATTGCAATCATGCAACGAATTGGAGTTAAATCTGAATAACAATATTAAGGAGTTAACGCAAACGCATATGATCGTGACTATCGAAACTTTCGAAACTGAAAACCAGCGGCTGGAGACTGAACTTAAAAGAATGCAGCAGTCGCTATTTACCATGAATTCTAATCAGCATAATGATCCTGTTCCAAAATCAGCTAAATCACGATCAGTTCTTAACATGATCAATACCCAAAAACCCAGAAGAAAAGCTCAAGTTTTAATTATTGGAGATTCTTGTAGTGTCAGAGGCTGCAGCGTATTATTGAAATCCTACACTACCACGAAATTCGATATGAACACTCAGCATAGGAATGGAATGGATAGTGGGTCCTTTTGTAAGGATGATTTTATTTTTATCTTCTCAGGTTGTGAAAATGCGTTACGAGATATACCCATTGGAGACACAAACTTGAATAGTCTTCTGTCTCTGTCATCAAAAAGCAATGTGATTGTAATTGGTGTTCGCCATTTGCTTATAATTGGAAAGTTTTAAATACTTTTATTTATAATAATAATAAATTTATTCACGAGTTTGTCCACAACGATAAAAACGATTCTGCGTTGTTGAGAATGGATAGCTTTATGCAGGTAAGAGAAATATCGCGTTTTGGCGAACCAAGCTCTGATAGTAAAAAACTTTTGTGTAAGTTGAGTACCATTTTCTGTCTGTAAATGGTGGCGTAAAGGTTTCGTTTGCTGGGGGAGTGTCGCAGCACTGCTCACCTACTAAAATTGATAGACAAATGCATCATCATGTAACTTGCTGGTAATGGTAGTGTTATAGTTAATTCGGATCCTGTCACTTTTTTAGGGTAGAGGGAGGCAGTGACTCCTTCACTGTAGTACTACTGAATATTCAGTCAATAAGAAATAAGATTGATGAACTGACTCTTTTTTTGGACAGCATAAATTATCCCAATCTAGTAATGAACGCTGGATTAAACCAGATGAAGTATTTGTTTTGACCCACTATTCTGTGGTTGATAAGTTTTGCCGTACAGCAATGCTGCATGGAGGAACATCTATTTTAATAAATAATGAGTTTTCTAAATTGTATAGTTTTAAGAGTGCTTCCCAATTCAGCGATCTTCTGGAAGAGAGGGAATTTGAAATGTCAGCGGTATATTGTTTTAGGCTTAGATTGTATGTTTTCTGTATATATAGATCTCCGACGGGAAATGTAGAGAACTTCTTAGCTAAGTTGGAGACTTTATTGACGCGACTTCCTTCTGATTCTCAGATAGTGTTGTCCGGTGATTTTAATATACATTTTTTTGACTGTTGTAATACAAATACTCTGTTGCAGGATTTGTTTAGGTCATTCAACTTGCATATGCATGTTACTGAGCCTACACGTAATACAGCTTTTTCATCAACCTTAATTGATTATCTTTGTTCAAATCTAGTCATTGACAAGGGTCATTGTGATGTTATACCTGCAGGTTTATCAGACCACGAAGCAGTAAAATGCATTTTTTCTATTAAAAGACGTTTTAAACAGAGAGTCAGAAGGAAGGGCAGGTTGTTTACAAGACGAAATTATAGTAGGTTCTCGCAAAGGTGTGCTGACACTGATTGGTAGGCAGTGTGTTTGACTGGGGATCCGTTGGAATCATTTCATTTGATGCTGGTCAATATCTTTAACGATTTCTTTTCCATTAAAAAACATTAAAAGTAAAATTAAGAAGCCTTGGATCACTAGAGGTTTAAGAACTTCGGCGAAGAATATGCGAGCTCTTCATTACATTAGAAAATTCTACTTTTATGATCCAACATTCCAGGCATACTTTAGTAGATATAGGAGAATATACAGGGCACTTCTAAAAAGAGCGAAACAAATTTATTACAAGAATAGAATAGACCATTCTAGTAACAAACAAAAGGAAGAATGGAGAATTGTGAATGAACTACGGGGAAAAGCTGGAAATATTCATGTGGAATCTACATTATCATCTGTCGAACTAAACAATTTCTATTGTTGTGTAGGTGAAAATATCTCAAGCAAATTAAATAATTGTCAAAAACCATTTATGACCTTTTTAAAAAATAAGACATCATGTTCAAATTCATTTTTCTTTGCACCCACAACAATTCACGAGCTTAAAGATGTGTTTTCCACCATAAAAAAACAATAAGGCACCGGGGTCGGTTGTGTTACTTGCAAGGCTTCCAGATAGCGGGTTGGAGGTGCTAGCACATTGTATAAATAATTCTTTTGCCGCGGGTACATTTCCGAGGTGTTTGAAAGTGGCAAATGTTGTGCCACTCTACAAAGGGGGTGATGAGAACAGCCCCACGAACTACAGACCGATTGCTTTGCTGCCTGTATTGTCGAAAGTTGTTGAGAAGATCGCAAAGAAAAGAATAGTTGCATTTCTGGAAAGGCACGGTCTTTTAAACTAAAACAATTTGGTTTCCAAGCTGACAAGGGAACTAACGACGCTATATTTGCGTTTTTGGAGACACTTTACCTCACACCTCACCCTTAATGAGGGCGACGCGGCTGCGGCAATTTTTTTGTGACTTATCAAAAGCTTTCGACTGCGTGAGTCACAAAATTTTGCTGCAGAAGCTACCGTCTTATGGTTTTAGGGGAACTAGTTTGAACTGGTTTCGATCCTATTTGGGGGGAAGGCTTCAATTTGTCATCTTTAATGATAGCGTGTCAGAGCAGCCAATGGTAAACAGCGGTGTTCCACAAGGCTCAATGCTGGGACCGATTCTATTTTAGATTTATTTTAATGATATTGGAGACTTGGATGTGGCAGCAAAATTTACTTTGTTTGCGGACGATGCAACAATACCCTGGAGCAACCAGGATCCTAATGCCCTGAGTCTGTCTGTAATGATGATTTGGTTAAGATTAAGGAATGGTGCTGTGCAAATAAGATGTTTTATTGAGGAAAAAACTTGTGTAATGTCTTTTCAGTGTAAACTAGACAATGTATATATATTGAACAAAATGTTGTAAATAACTTACAAAGCACAAAATTTCTGGGAATCTACATTGATGATAGTTTGAAATTTGACTCGCACATTAACAGATTGAAGGCTAAATTGTCGTCAAATTGTTATTCACTGCGTGTGATTGCTCAGGAGATGGATTATAGCACGGTAAGAAACTCGTATTTTGCATTAATAGAGTTTCATCTGGGGTACGGAGTTTGTTTTTGGGGAGCATGTGCTGGATAACTATTTCAGAGTGTCTTTGTTTTGCAAAAGCGAGCCCTGCGTTATGTTTGTGGTGTGAGAGCAAGAGATTCTTGCAAACCCTTATTTTTGCAGGAAAAAATTTTAACTTTGCCTTCGCTGTATATATTGGAGACTGTATGCCTTCTTCATAAAAAGTTTAGATGCGTCATTCGGAACCCGGATACTGCGTATAATACTCGCCAGTTTTTGTATTAAACTTCCCATTCAACTTCTAGAGTTAGAAACTCTCTAGTCTATGGTAGCCGCCAATTGTTTAGCCATCTTCCTCAAAACATAAGGCAAACATTTAACAGAACTAAATTTAAGCGAGAAGTGAAAAAATTGCTCATTGTGAGAGCCTATTATGATGTGAATGAGTTCCTTGAAGATCGATTTTAAACTTTAACTTCCATTGTCTTCTATATGTTTAGTTTTAATGTGATTTAGTTTTAATTTTAATTTAAAATTTTTAATATTTTATATACTTTTAGCTATTCGAGCTTTGTCAATAAGAATGTATTCTTTGTACAATAAAGCATTTCGAGTTTGAGTTCGATTAAGCGATTCTGAAGGCCTTTCTGTGTTATGGGGTCCTTTGGGATGACACTTCTAATGTTTTTTTTTTATCTTGGGTGTTTCCAATGTACTTCCAAACAATTGGGCATGTAACTTCTTGATTATTCTTTGCAGGCTTTTCGGCACACTCCAGTTGATGGAATTTTTTTTGGCACTAGCAGGTGGAAATCTGAATGTTCCCCTTCACACATTAAGTGCGACGTGCGACTGAAAGAGGTTCGGCATACTTGTGTATAAACTTCTTCAATAAATTACCTAGTGCAGTAAAACTGGAGATCAGTTTGAAACGCTTTAATGAAAAGTTACAATTTCACACAAGAAATTTCCGAACCAACTTGAATTACTAATAGCAGTGCCACACTCCTAGATCATGTGTATATAAACTTTAATAATCCATTTTTATGTGAAGTAAAAACAACAGCTTTATCTGATCATGAGGGTCAGGTTCTAAACGTCTCCGAGCTGGTGCATATGAGGAACTCACAGGTCTTGGAAATGAGAGTATACTCCTGCATTTTACAAAAAACAAACAGTCAGTTATTGAAAGTGTAAAGCAGGGGAATAACAAGAGTAATTTAGAGATTTTCAATAATATAAATGATTATTACATAACAGCATGTCCTAACTATCAAATAAACTATGATAATGATCTAAAACATATAAAAACCACTTCAAAAAATTTATTTTTATATCCAACCTCACCTAATGAAATAATTTCAATTATATATAACTTAAAAAATAAATTATCTGGGGCAAGATGAGATTCCTATACCTGTAATAAAATCAGTACGTACGGAAATAGCAAGCCCACTTAGCTTCTTAATTAATCTTATTTTAGAATCTGGAATCTTCCCTAATGACTTAAAAGTTACTTAAATAAAACCCATTTACAAGAAAGGCGATGCAAAGGATGTTAAAAACTATAGACCTTTTGCTCTGAAACAATTTTAGTAAAGTGTTTGAAAAAGTTATATATGAAAGATTAATAAATTACTTTGAAACAGAGAACTAACTATCTAATGATCAAAATGGAGTTAGAAAAAATAAATCAACTATTAGGGCAATATACCAAGCTTTGTATACAATTTTAAACTCTTCAAACAAGGGTTGTGAAACAATGGCATTGTGCCTTGACCTGTCGAAAGCTTTTGACAGTGTCGACCGCACTCTGCTGCTGAAAAAATTGGAAAGATATGGGGTAAGGGGGGTGCCTCTACGCCTTCTTCAATCAGACGTGTCTGGTCGTAAACAGTATGTGGCTGATGCTGGACATGAGTCGCTCATAAGGATGGTTCGCCGGGGGGTTCCATACTGGGTCCTCTCCTTTACATTATCTACACAAATGAACTACCAGACACTGTGAATAATGCCGTTCAATTTGCGGATGACGTAAACTTAACTCTGTCAGCGGAGAACAATGCAATCATGACTCACAACATTTTTAGCACCCTCTCACTGCTCGAAGTTTGGTTTACCAACAATAACTTATTGCTAAATGTTGATAAAACTCAATTGATGAAATTTAACTACAAGAAAAATCAGTGTTCAACAACTTATAAATTTAACGACAAAGAAATTAAAACTCTAAAAACTGTAGATTGTGTAACTTTTCTAGGAATTAAGGTAGACAATATGCTGGATTGGGCGCATCATATCAATTCTCTAGCAAATAAAATAGCTTCCTACTACTATGCACTAAAAATAATCTCCACTCATGTCAGTAAAGAAACCTCAAAAATTGCTTATCACGCCTATGTGCACTCTCGTGCAAAAATTTCAAAAACGTTGCATCAGAAATATATATAACCTTAAGTTTACAGAAACTTGTAAGCAAACATTTAAAGATAGTACAATTTTAACACTGCCATCTGCTTATATTGTGGAGGCTCTACTTTTTGTTAAGGAAAATCCTGATCTCTGCCTTGAATGTAACAGAGAACATTCTCATAATACAAGAAATACCTTTTTGTGGGATGCATGAAATGCTGGACAGCTTACAAAAAGGAGGGACGATCCCTACGTCTGGCTACCTAACTCTAAGGAGAATATTCACTTATTCCAGATATCCCGGATATCAAAAGGATTAAGATCTGATGGAACCCTTTCCATGTTATCGGGTCCTTGGTGGCATCTACGGATTTCCTACAAATTTTCGGACGGTACGGGCTGTTGCGAGAAGTACTGCTTTCTGCATCAATTTGAAGAGATGTTCGCTGAGTTCAGATGTTTATTAACAGGTTCGTTGGAATGAGTCCTATATATGACACAATAATTGGTGCCGTTCTTACTCTCTCCATTCCCCATTGTTGCCGGATTTTCTCTCGTAAGTCTCGATATTTGGCGAACTTTTCGGCGTGCTTGACCTGCAAATTGTTGTAGTTGGGTATGGCGATGTTGATCAGCGTAGCTTCCTTGGTCCGCTTATCTACGAGAATGATGTCCAGTCTATTGTGGGTCGCCGTCTGGCCAGTAAGCACAGTGCAGATCTTATGGTTGTTACTTTCTAAAACAGATTCGGGAGTGTATTTATAGCAACTTATGTTTTCCGTCTGCAGCAGCAGCTTGTCTGCTAGTTCCTGATGGATTATCTTCGCAACTGCATCATGCCTGACTTTATCTTCTGTTGCTGCGAACGTTTGGCATCCTCCTGTAATATTTTTTGGTTTGACAGCCGTATCGACATCGATCATCCGCCACCGAAGTATCTCCAATTATGTTGTACTTGAGATAGTTTCTGGTGGGAATCACTTGATCTTGAATAGCCAGCAGAAAGCCCTCGGTTTCGGGGAACATTTGTCCTGAAACTAACCAATAGTTCGACGCTGTATTGCCGACGTGATCCTGGGTAGCCTCATTCGCATGCCTCCCATGTAAGGACTTTTCCTTCCACACTCGTGTTTTCTCAAGGTCGGTATGATGGCAGTCTTGAACCTAGTGTTCTTTTAAAAGCAGTGGTGTAGGGTCATCTACGTTACAAACTGCCCTATTGCGCAAATTATTTATTTGCCGATCCAATTGTGTACGTAGATCCGCTAGACCTCCTCCACTTAGATGTCTTGGCAAGGTTGTTCGCCACTGCGCTTGTCGGTTGGTGTTTGTGTGCTCTTGTAAGTAAGGTTTTTGTTTCCCGCTGGAGATTTGCAATGTCAGTGGCGGTCCATTCTACCAATCCAAACGAATATCCGAGAACTGAGACGGCATAAGAATTGATAGCCTTGTAGAGATTTTTGCTGTGAAGTTGAGTTTTTGCCGAACGTTTTATCCTTCTAGTAAATTCTTCTGTTAATTTAGCCTTCATTGCGCCATGTGCTATGCGCATTGTTTGTTTCATTCCGAGGTACTTGTAAAACTCATCTCCCTTCATTGCCTCGATGTTCTGGCCGTCCCTAAGTTCAAAGTGACCTGGACATACTTTACCTCGTACGATGTTCACTGTACGGCACTTTTCCAGTTCAAACTGCATTCCAATATTCATGGAGAATTATTTTACAATCTTCAACATTTGCTCAGCAGATTTTTGGTAGCTCCCATAAGTTTTAGGTCATCCATATAGAGCAAATGATTGACTTTCTCTCCTGCTTCGTTGTTGTTTTTGATATTGTATCCATAGGAAGTAGAATTCAGCTGGTGGGATAGAGGGTAAATCGCAATACAGAACCATAGCAGGCTGAGGGCGTCTCCTTGAAATATACCTCTTTTTATTGGTATGTTTTCGGTGGTAATCCCGGCTTCATTAAGATATATTTTTGCCAAGATGTCATGGCAAACATGCCTTAAAAAGTTAACAATGTTAGCATCAGTTTTATATATTTGAAGAATCATTAGTAGCCACTCATGAGGCACAGATTCGTAAGCCTTTTTATAATCGATGTAAGCCATGTACAGATTCCTACGCTTGGAAAATGCCTGGTTACAGATGACAGAGTCGATTATGAGTTGCTCTTTGCACCCCATTGAACCCTTAGCGCATCCTTTTTGTTGGTCAGCTATGATCTTATTTCGCTCACAGTAGGCATTTAGCCGATGCGC
>JAEQML010064800.1:0-21676 GCA_016904865.1 Pissodes strobi | reverse complement strand
TTCTGGAGAACCCCGGATGGCTCCATATTATTACGTATATTGGACCGCGCCGTTTCTTGAATCCAGGGAAGGATCGAGGAAGTTTAAAATGTTTATTTATTGAAAATGATCCTAATGTAATATCAAACTCTTATTAAATTTATTTTATTTTATGACCTTGTTAGATCCTTGATATGAGACTACACCTACATCGATACCTACTCCTTAAATTAAAGCTTAATTTTTAGGGTATTTGTATTGTAAGGCGATATGAAATATGTTTTACTCACCAACTGTTCGAGTTATACATGAATTATATTCTGTTATCGTTGATGATCATAGTTTGAGTTGGACAACTGCCAATTTCTTCCACATCTCTAGACAAAGATTAAATTTTGACAGTTCGTGATGTATAATTACACTGCATTTGGATACTATACCTGAGTATTTCTCTGACGAATTCAGGAACTTTATGGCATTATCACTGTAAATTATTTCGGGGTTGCATGTAGGAGATATGAATCTCTTTAGCGTAAGTAAGAAAGCTTCAATTGATAAGCTTGAAACCATGCAACAGATTTAATGATTGGAGCGTTGCGTATTTTAGATGATTTTATAAGGAAGGGTCCATCTATTCCTACTTTTAAGAGGAGGACGACTGATCGACACATATTTCAGGGAAAGTAGCGTTTTATTGGAAATACATTTGTTGCTGAAATCCAACAATCTTCGATTTCTTTATGAAAATATTTTTTCTGTAATTTAAGTATTGCTTTCTGAGAAAATTCTAGTTTTTTCAGTTAGAGGACCGAAAGTTCTGTAGAATTTAGTTTGGAATTGTTTCAGAACTTACAAAGAACGAACACTCTTTGCAATTTGGAGCAGGACGAAAATTTGCACAGAATCTCATTATGAATATCAGATTGTTTCTGTATAATTTTTCTTTGTTCGAGAATTTCTTCAAGTTTAGTAGATATCCCTTGGTTTTTTAAACATAAGTTGTGGTTTTGTAGAAATAAAGGGCCATGCCAGGAGTCCTTAATAGGTATATTTATTTCTGACATATTGGGAATGTAATCCTCTCAATATCTTCTTTATTATTGTTAAATCGCTAAACTAGTAACCTATTGTAATTCCACGAGTGTAACGAAAAGCAAACAACGTATTTTAAGCACCAAACTACCTGTGGTTTAAGGCGGTTTTACATTCGGCATGTTTTCTTGCTGCAACTTTTATTACTGCAAGTTTTTGGCGCAATAAATTGCTACTTCAGCTTTACATTCGGCAATTTTCCTTGCATTGCAATCAAAACTACCAACTTGAAAATATAAACACATATATGCATAATATTGCATAATCATCTGATGTTAAAGTTGAACTATTTATTTTCTACTTACTCTGCTTTCAAGCACACACTACACACCATAAGGTATTATTCACTTCAGGTATAAAGCATATATCACATATATGGTATAAGGTATGTATAGGTTAATAATTTTATAAATATAAAATAAACTATATAAGTATGTCACATTTTATTAAGGTTCCCAATGACTAAAAAATTACCAAAGTTGTGATGAAACGCGCAAGTAAATTAGGACTGGTTCTATTCTCTGCAAGTGTAATCAAATTGCAGCAAGTTGTCAAAAATTATTTATTTGCGCATGCCTGCAATAAAAATTGCTGCAATTTAAAGATAAATAGCCGAATGTAAAACGGCCTTTAGTTTAATTAATAAAAGTGTAAACTATTTTGGCGATACTCTATTGTTGTTCAAGAGCTAGCGGTGGATTTTTTCAGAAAGTAAGTTTATTAGATTCAACAGTTTTTAAGTAGATATAATAGTTTATCCTGACAGCTTTCCAAAATATAAAGTTTATAAATTGCATATTATAAATTAATTTATTTTTATGCGTGTTGTTTCATCACCTGTCTTAGCATTGGCAATTAAGTATACATATAGCCTATCTATTTATAATTTAAACACTCCAGTTCAAAGCACTTGCTCCAAGACAGCTCAATATTACGCGCCTCCACATAAATAAACACTGAAATGTTATTACTGAATAGTTTTGATTAGCGCGATATGCATTTTTGGCTGAGCAAAAGAGCTATGACGAATCGGTTTGCTCCAGTGGTTAGAATTAAAGTGATTATAGTACTAAAACTGACTGTTTTTGAGGCTACAAAATATTCTCCGTTTAAGAAAATACCACGAATTTTTATCGAATTTTCTTCAATTTTAGGTTTTTTTGATTAATGTTTCTCGTTACCATCTTACCTATGAGTAGCACCAACTTTATATTGCAGATATTTGAATTTTCAGTTTCCTTGTTTCTGTATCGATTTTTTTATATGTTCGTTGATATAAGCGTGACGAACTTTAAATATTTTTGTTATTTTTGTATTTTCTGTTTCTTCTGTACAAAGTGGTCTGTTAAGAATGGGCCAAAAACAAACTGTAGAATTCAGACGCCAAAGTAAAAGGTTTGAGCCAAATATGCGTTATATATAATAAAATTTTGATTGAAAATGTGATTCTGTATTTCTGTATATTGTAAATAATTTCAATCATATAACATATCAGCAATAGGATTATCCTAGAAATATCTGCTAATCAAATAGCAACTTGACAGTTTATTACAAGATTATGACCATTAGTATCAGTGCATGTAGTAGTCACTTATAAATTATTTCTGTGCATAAGATTTGTTTTATATTATTTCCTACAAAAGGTTTCGCATAGCGAAATAAAAGATATAATATGCTAATTTCAATAATTATTATTGATCAAGATCGTGCTGCAGCCTGTAGATAGTTTAGTTGTACACAATCGATCGTTTGGCCACTTCGTAATTTGTATTTAATATCATATTGAGGTTTTAATGCTCCTAAATAAGATGCCAAGGCGATCTTTACCCGACGAAGATCCTTTAACTAGAGGAACAGTCATTCAGGCGAAACTTGTGAATTCACATTTACCAAGAGAATGACATTTTAGACATTAATTCAAAATCAATGTTTAGTGTGACAACTTCAGGAGATAACTGTGTGTTGGCTTCGTTTAAATAAAAAAAAAACAGGAAGCTGATATTTTTATAGTAAAATAAAGGAATTTTATTTAATAATAAAATGTTATTTAAATAAATGCTTTCAAAAATATAGTTAGATTTTGAATCTAACCTCAATATTAACTGTTGTCTTGTCTTGTATGTAGTTGGCCCTGCTACTAGGCAATTTCCCAGGACTTCTCGGGATGCTTCCAGATAGTCGAGACTGTTCTGCTGGAGGCATCTGGCTAATCACGTTCGCGTACTACAAGAGACTACTATATTGTTTATTTTGTATTTTATATTAAATCAAATGTTGAATTGCATTTGAGTTAATTTTTGACAAGGTAATTTCTGTATTAGTTGGATACAGAAAACCCAATCTTCCAAACTCTTTGGACAAATCCAAATAAGGAACCTCAGAAATTGGGCACTCAACAAATATATGATTCATGAATTCCGGACCTACTCCGCACCTACATCAATTCGATTTAGGTGCTTGATCTATATATTAGCAGCTGTTACTGTCTACCCTTATCTTGCAGTGAAGCTTTCCATTGTTCCTTGACGTCTCTGCAGATATCTTTCTGGAGTGTGTTGGCAATTCCCTTACTCTCTATTTTAACCTTCATTGGAATTTTAAGATTTCAACCGATGTTCGCTAGAGACTCCACAATCTCCTTTCCGCCTATACCCGAATGTCCCGGAATCCAGGGCAGTATAACTTCAGTGTTGTTCTTATTATTTTTAATGATCAAACTTCTAATTATTACTGTTATGTGACCCGTCGTTGTATTTAAAGGTGTCTATTGTATTTAACCAATACCTCCTACAACAAGGCCAGACGGCTTACACGTGACGTCATCAAAAGTGGTCTTAACTTATTTACAGGCGTATATTGAAATGTGCAACTTCTTTTAAAATTTCACAGTTAAGTAGACATTTTAGATGCAAAAATCTTGAAAAAATATAACAAAAACTTGTGTTTTGTAAATTTATCTTTTATATATATGTAGTTTGAAACGTAATTGGCCTAATACAATACCTCCTACAAGCTGATATTACTTTAAGCACGACTATCATGACTGATAATGTGTATTACTCAATTTTTTTTTTAAATCAAATATGAAATTGCAGTTTACTTACCTTTTTCTGCATACCTACATAAATAATATTTAAGAGCTTTCGGCTAAAACAAGGCTGCAAGTCATGAACAGCCTTTAGACGTGCCTCATTCGATTTTTGTTAATGGAAAACGAAATTTCAAAGCAAAAACCTTTGAATATCCAGTTTATCAAAATAGAATCTACCTATTTTGATAAACTGAAACTAGATACCACGGTAAAATATCACTATAGGTATAAAAGTGTCATAATAGGTAATAGCTTGGGTAATAGTAATGTCAAATTTGATAGTGCGTTTTCTCCTCGGTTTTCTCCATCCAAAGAACCTTGCAATCTTCAAATATTTATGATAAAACATGAAAGATTTATACAGGTTTCAAATTATTACTTTTTTATGTTAGATTTGGTATATTACTCGGTATATTATTGGGGTCTAATATTTATTTATTAAAAGTCTCCAGTTTCCTTTTTTCCTTTTACCCAAAATATTATGATTATGTTTAGAACAATAATTATTATTAAGAAAGAATTGTATTTGAAATGCTGCAAAGAAAAATGTTTGAAACGTCAATTTTTAGGGGATTTTTACAATTTTCAAAATGAATCAAAAGGCTGTTTTGATTTAGATAGTTTAACAACAGCTCACAAAGAAAATACTTTTTATTGTAAATATCTAAAAATGTGTCTTCGAACTCATTAATCAGTTTTTTAAATATAATATAGGCTGTTGAAACTACGTTCACGAGGATATAAAAGAGCCCCACGACTTAAGGAATTAATGAAATTGTAAGAATCTTCTACAACACAAGGTTAATTTAAAGTTAAATTTTCTTTGCAAAATTCACAACTTATTTTTTTTAAAATAATATGACAGCAATATCTACTTAAATAAGTGATTAACTGGCATTTCAGATACTCTGCTGTGTCTTGTGAATGTGACAAATTATTATACTTTCCTATACACATATAAATTTTTTTTGTAAGGTAATAATGTGACATATTTTAATTATTGTATTTTTGATCACTTTTTTATTGTAACTTTTTTTTTTTGACTTGTTCCTTTCTACTGTAACTTTGTAGTATCTATCTAAGAACACCCGAGACAAAACCTTTCAGAGCCTCTATAATAAAATGATTAAATATTTTGAGAGCTAATTTCACATTTTGCTTTTTTATAAATGATGGAAAAAGGGCCTTTAAACTACGGGAATATCCATGTTTTAATATTTTGTCTCGTTTTAGTTCTTGAAGTTTTTTGACCACTGAGGGCATATAATAAACATTGCATTACAGCCTTTATGAGGCATAATTACACTAAATATTACTTACTCCAAAATTAGCTAACAGGAACAAATTTTATAAACTTGCTGACCACATTGAACAAGAACAAAATAAACTCTTATTACACGAACGCAACAGGTCAACTCCAAACATTTTGGAAAGCTAAAAACGAGGCTAAAAACATGAACTTTAGATCTTTTCGGCGAGTTTCTACCGCACATCATTGTTCACGTAAATTTACACACACGAAAGTGTAAAGAAATTAACAGAAACACAATCACAATCGAACAAAACAATAATTAAGAAGCCGGTCGAAAGTACGCCATTACGTCAACTGACAAAAGGCATTGAGGCAGTGTTGCCAGATTTAGGTTAGTTTCATACATTATTTGGGATGTAAACTATTAACGTATATTTAGTTGGACTTTAATTTTTACAGCATTTGTTGAATGACATTTGAAATTATGTTTTTAAATGGAACCAAATATTTATACAAAATAATTAGGTTATTGGTTAGCAACGTTTATTTTCTTAAAGGTTTTGATTCCGTTATTGCTTCACTTTTCGGTTTTTATATATTTACTTTTCGGATTTTAAATATTTATTTATATTTAATATAACTATACTATAATATACCAAAGCAAACTTTTACATTAAGTATCTAATATATTGTTAATTGTAATCTTGGGATCCAAGACGAATATTTAACGTTTCTTTCAAAAATAATTAGTGGCAAATAGCAAGTAGCTCAAATTGTGATAAAGCGCCCAATCTGGCAGCACCGGGTACATGACGTCGAGATGGGAATTGACATTCCAGTCGCCCAGCGTGGCAATCAACGTTAAATACGGAAGTAGGCGCGATAAAATAAACAATACTTTTACTGGGCACCTCTTGGCTCCTCTTAATGCTTTTCTTATGGCAAAAAGTATGGACCACTTTTCATGACGTCACTGCTAATTTCAATATCAGCTAGTTGGCCTAGTTGAAGGAGGTATTGATTTAACGAGTCGGAAATATGATTAACTTGTCGATTTCCTTCACACAAATTTAAACGACAAAATCTATATGCTGATGAAGACAATAAAAACTTTTTATGTAAACATTAATAATACACCGGTTCTTCTCAATGTCTGAGGCCTTCGGCAGGATGATTAAGCATACTGGAAATAAGCGAATCGATAAATCGGTGCTAGCTAAGTTCTCAAAAATTAAAGTTTTTCGATAAGCAGATCGTATAGAAATTTGTTAGTCAAACTAAATCTCTTGCTCTATACCATTTTTGCAGATCACATTACCCTTGTCTCCCAATTTAGATCAGAAAAACCTTTTCTAGCTACTAAGACTTATCACCGCAAACAGGAGCAGATTACAACAATTATTTAAAATCTGGAGAAAGTTCGAACTTGGGGTGACAGAAACTTGGTCCAGTTCAATGCAGCAAAAAAACCAAGCAGCCACGTTTACCAAGAAAGACAATACGGCGGGCCCTGATATCATTATGGCAAGATCGACAATTCCTTCATTCTCATCAATCGAACTACGGAGGGGTCAACAATAATATGTACTGGCATGATCACATTGCTAATATCGCAAAATTAACCCCGCAGGAGCTTAGTGCGCTATTTCGCACCAAAAAACTGTATACACCGCAGCAGCTGCTCATGCTCTACAAAGCGCAAATTGAACCGTGAGGTGCCGTACCTAAGCACGCCCTAAGCGCGCTTTCACACGAGGATACTGTATGCGAGATTCGCGTATCCGAGATACAGGTTAAACATACATTCAAATGGACCTATTCACATAGTAGGTGCGACGCATACAATATTGCAATTCCGAATTTCTGCATCCCGGCAACTCAGCCGCTGAATGCGTATGCCGCATATATAATTACCATTGCGATATATGAACCTGTTCAGACATGGATACTTTTGCAACGGAGAAGATATCATGGGCGCAGGATATTTTTCAGTATAAATTCAATCGTCGTAGGTATTATTTACTACGCGCTAAAGTGATGAACCTATGCACGGCACTGCGACTATTTTAGTACTGATTGAAGAAATACTTGATTTCGACGCAGCAGTCCAAGTTTTCAACCGCGATTCTGTATCTCGGATACGCGTATCTCGCATACAGAATCCTAGTGTGAAAGAGCTCTTAAGCTGCTGGATTCCATTCAGATGAGAGTTGTACGCCTCGTCGGCGACCCGGAGTTGACCCGGAATCTGGACAGTCTGAAACACTTTTATTTTTCTAAATAGTGTGGAAAGTGGTACATTTGCACACAAAACGCACTTTCCGCAAGAGTTAGGTATAATATTTTTTCTACAAGCACATGCGTAATTTTTGATTGGTAGGTATGAATCAGGTATAATTGTGTTATTAAACCTGACATTTCTATTGGTTTCGAAGATTCTAAACAATATTAAAAACAACTTTTGAAGTCAAAGTCGAAAAATAAAAATTGTTTAATTTTAAGTTATGGAAGTAATAAAAAAGCTGCGAAATTCCCGAATCTGGCAGAAGCAAAAAAAGAAGCTTAAAGTTGCTTCCGGAAAAATCCCGATACGAGTAGGAATTTAATGTGTTCAACAATCGTTGCGAAAGACGAAATGTCCGAAGATTTAAAGGAGAAGTCCTTTTAGCCTATTTTTCAGAAGCCACAAGACTCTTTGGTACAAGATGGTAATTAAAATACGAAAAAACACTGAAAGTGGGAGGTTTACAAAACTGCCATCTTGTCAGAAGATGGTTTTGGATCCAAAAAGTCAAAAATATTCAGCAAAAGTTATATTTTCAAGTTTTTTAATGAAGTACTAGATGATATTGATTTGAAAGTGGTCCCTATATTTGATTTGGCTAGAGCGTGTCGTCGTGAAGAATTGGCGTATTTAACAATAGATGACACTAATTTTGATTGATTACTAGTTATCAAACTTCCCATCACAAAAACTCATTAAAATCTAGCTTTTGCTATATCTAATGAACTAGAGAGTGGTATGAACTTTGAATATTATAAAAAATATTCTGAATGACGTTTTTGTTAAATATATTCATTGCAAATGCCCTACGCCATGCCTTGGATTAATATGAGTTACAAAATACTTTCGAAATTATTGGTTTCTTATCACCTCAAGAAACCAATAATTTCGAAAGTATTTTGTAACTCATATTAATCAACGACCATGCTTGCCGATTCAGGTGACGATATTACAAGTATAAAAGGAACGGAGGCTGGAAATCCAATAGTTTAGCAGAAGGGTACGTAGAGAAATTGATTGAAAACAAAAACAAATATCAAATAAAATCTTGGCATTATCAGAAGCAAACAGTTCGATTCAAAATACAAATACCATTAACAATGTTCAAAATTTGATGGAAGATAATAATAAAGTAGCATCGATATTAAATTTGCGCAAATCGGCACCTTGCGCAAAGTATTTTCCGATTGTGCTTTATCGTGTTTTAGGAGCTGAAAAAAGACGGGAATCTCATATAGACGGAAAAACAGGCAATTCGACGGGAAAATCAATTTAAATCGGGAAGTGTAAGTAAGCAGACAATGCTCAAAACTTTCGACTGCGCCCTGCATCACCCAATTGGGATTGGCCTCTAGTTCCATTTATGTATGAAGATCTATTATCTATTTTAAATAACTTAATGAGGCGTTTTGTTATAGAAGAAGTTCTCCAAAGCACTCCTATTCTTAAACTAGATATTTTTTAAAAAGGTAATGTGATATTCTTAAAAGAGTCCAATCTTGATAAGAAAATTTCGCCAGGATTGTCGAAGCTGTTTGATGTATACGTATACAGTTTCCAAACTTTTGGAAAAATACAAGTTTACTGAGGCAATAAGTTTCCTTAACCCCAATTAACCCGGCAGCAACCCAAGAATCATTTGAAATTCTGCTAAATACAAACAGATCATTTTAAATATAATGAAAAATTACTCCAGATGTAAAAGAGTAGACGATTTTTGGATGGAGGTCATCTGAAATAATAGTTTTAAAAAGTGGTCCAAATTCTAACAATTTCTCGGGGACACGCGCTGCAGAAATTGGATTTTCTGTCAATAAAGAGAGTTTGGTTGAAAATTTAAAAGAACATTCACTTATACGCCAAAGATTAGTG
Organism: Pissodes strobi; assembly: GCA_016904865.1. Classification (NCBI taxonomy): domain Eukaryota; kingdom Metazoa; phylum Arthropoda; class Insecta; order Coleoptera; family Curculionidae; genus Pissodes; species Pissodes strobi. The sequence continues at coordinate 12,106 of JAEQML010064800.1, read as the reverse complement.
TACGATTCGCTACCAAAAATTGGCAGGGTTCAAGATACAGACATTACAAAATCAATGATACTCTCCATGAGGAATGTCTATTCATGATATAGCACAGCACAAAAAAATTTGGCACTTTTAAAGTTAAAAAGTGTATTTTTTATTTTTTATTGTTTACTCACCTTCTTGTTCTATGTACATAAATATATGTTTCAAAATCTAGCACCAAAAGTGTCGTATATTCACAGAAACCCAACCGGAAAAATATATAAACTGACCGAGAAAAACCGGGAGTTATTAGCCCGAAATTGGGTTTTAGATTTGGGCTAGACACCGTTTATACATTTTAACCTATTTCTATTTGATATATTTTTTTAAATAGTGATTTATATTAAATAACTAAATGACATTTTATCGAAAATGAAATATTAAATAAAAAAAAACAGTAAGGAGAAATATAGTAGTTAGTGTGCATAAGTGACAAATAACAACGTTAATTGTTATATTCCTTTGGTGTCGTACCAAACTTGCTCTGTCTTGGTGTCAACGTGAGTTTCGTGCAATACTAGTCTTACCGATAGAAATCCGTATTAGTACAAAGAGAACAACCTCTCATCTGTCAAATCATAAGATATTTTGATGCCGTACCTACTTCCTGTTCGATATTTATGGTGCTAAAATTTGATAACCTTCCTCAATCGGTTTTATTTCGCAGATACGTTTGCACAAACTTCACTTTACTAAGACTTCTTTCGTCTGAGATAGAATTTACAGGTATCGTGAGAAGAGCTACAAAACGATTAGGATATACATCTTATAGCAGAAAGATAGGAATATATTTTAGAAGTTATTCATATAAAGATGTGATAATGTCTATTGCATGAAACCGTTGTCTTAAATAATCCGATCGATCGGCCCTCTTCAAAAAAGCTACAATTAGTTTATCTTTCTCAGATAAGAAAACTGATTCCTTTCTTCACACAATTCGTTAAACCTTTCCTTTTTTTGCCTTTCTTGTTTTAATAATGATTAAATTTCCTATATATAACCTGTACTTCATTTTCTTGTCGCTCCAGGTTGTTGATCTGAGAGTGAACTGCATCACAAATATTTGTTCATTCTTCTGTCGATTCTATTTTGTAACAAGCAAATTTTGGAGAGGCGACGTGCGACGTTCAAATAGGCGAGGACGTGACAACCCTGGAAAACGAAGCAGTAGAATCGAATCGGTGTTATATAATACGGAGTATATAGATAGATTAAAAATAAGGCGTAGATAGTTATTGTATGAATAGCAGAGTCGACTCATGGCGTTATGTAATTATGATGACTATACTGGCGAAGTTTTAAGGTGTAAGGCGGAAATAAGAGTGTCTGTAATAATATTAGCGAAATAAAACGTGTTACTAAAAATTAGGCGTTTACAATTTATTTATCAATACGACTCAAAACTGTAAATTATCTGAATCAATAAACTTAAAAATTTGGCGGTTAGTCGTCGGTGTCCTCTGCAGCTTAGGCCCAGGGGCATGTGCCCAGGATGTATCTGCTCCATAGTGCCAACTGCAATTCTGTAGTCTAATACCCGTTGAAATTTCTGAAGTTTAGAGGTTTTTAAATGGTATCCGTTCTTATTGTTTTGTTCAATACGTGTGTGGATATTTCATTATTCTAGTAAAAATATGTATACCTCTCTAAGCACTAAATGCCTTTTGAAATGAAAATGTACCTGAATCGTTTAGCAATTGCACTACATTGAAGAGTATAATTGTTTTGCCAACTGCCTGCAAATATGGCCAAATTGATAAACAAACTCATAACAATGCTTTAAACCATGGATGCCTACTATGCCCCGAAATGTTTTATTTATGAGTGAACTCTTTTTACTTATGAAACTTCACAAATCTTTTTACTTATGAAACTTCACAAAATTGAACACGTCGTTAGATTGCAATTATTTTCTCATGCGCAATTTATTTAAACGAAAAACCGAGCGATTTCCATAACATCCAACATCATTTAACGATCGGAGGATTTGTACTTACTAGGAAAATTTAGCATCACCAAATGTCATTATGACTACTGGCCGCTAGGTGCTTGAAATTTTCAGTGTTAAAGTATTTGACATTATAGTTGACTAATACTGTCTAACATAAACTGTTGAGTCTTCTGTGAATACTGGTACCTGAGAGTTAAATTAGTGCCAAATATGAACAGAACGATCAAGCCATTTGAGTCAGCCTTAATTGAAATGTTAGTCATGATCATTGGCAAGAGGCCTCCGAGAAGGGCAACGACATTTAGTAGCTTTTTGCTGAATTTCCGACATCTCTTCTTCATATCGTGCCTCGAGTCGTGCATTTTCTCTAATTTGACATTAGAAGAGGTAATTGAGATTTGTGCTTTATTATTCGCTCATCCACTATTTTATTTTTTTTTATAATATCTTTTATAAAGTGTTATTTTGATTTAAAGACGAAAATGTGGTATAAAATTTTTTCGAATGTCGCTTAGTTTTGAAAATACAGGGTGTTGCAAAAAAATTTTTTTCGTGATTTTTTTTTATTAATAAATAAAGAGAGGCGACATTCGAACAATATTTGAACACCTTAATAAAGGGTTTGAGCACTTTATTTTGTGTCCACGCAAAGCCTACCCGTTTATTTAAAAAACAAAATGATAAGATTTGCTTAAAATTAACTTTTTTATCAAATAACATAAGAATTTTGAGTGTTTAACAGGCCCGTATTATTGCTTTTTGCGAAATTCTAGTAGACGTTACCCGGATCTCCGCCAATGAACTAGTTGAGAAGTTCAACATGAACACAAAATAAAGTGCTCAAACCCTTTATTAAGGTGTGCAAATATTATTCGAATGTCGTTTCTCATTATTTATTAATAATAAGAAAACACGAAAAAAAACATTTTTTTCAACACCCTGTATTTTGAAAATGAAGCGACATTCGAAAAAATTATATACTACATTTTCGTCTTAAAATTACGTGAGGTTTCACCAGTTTCGTTTTTTTACCGAGGTTAGGAAACACCCTGTATATCTTATCAAAGTGAAGTTAAAAAACATATGACGTAAGTCGAAACAAAGCATAATTTGCCTTAACAAATGGAAAATTTATTATGGGTCAGGCAAGATACTATTTTTACCCCAAGGGTCGGAGATTTCTTAGGACGTAGAAAATATTCTTAATCTGAGAGTATAATATTATATTCGAATGGCTTCCACAGAAACAAAGATATAGATACAACAAATTGTTAAATAAACGGAGACGTAGGATAGGAACAATGTGTTGTGAATAATGAAATCAGGAGTCGCCGCAATACCTCCTATAGAAAGGCCCGACGGCTTACGTGTGACGTCATCAAATCTAGTCAAAAGTTATTTACAGGCATATATTTAAATGTGCGATTTCTTTTAAAATATCACTGTTAAGTAGACATTTCAAATCTTGAAAATAATGTAATTAAAAGTTGTTTATTTTTTGTTTGAAACGTAATTGGGCTAGTATTACTTTAAACGCGACTATTATGACTGATAATGTTTTTATTAATTTTTTTTTAAATCAAAATTTAAATTGCAGTTTACATACCTTTTTGTGCATGCATAAATAATATTTAAGGTCTTCCGTTTAAAACAAGGCTGCGAGTCATGAACTCAGCCCTTAGCGCCTTATTCGATTTTTTTAAAGGAATATGAAATTCCAAAGAAAAAGCCTTTGAATGTCCAGTTTATAAAAATTGAGGTAGGTAAAATGTCACTATAGGTACAAATGTGTCGTAATAGATAATAGTAATGTCAAATTTGTTAGTGTGTTTTCTCCATCCAAGAAACCCAGCCATATTTAAATGGAAATTGGTAACAAATTCTTAATAAAACCTTTCAGAGCCTCCATAATAAAATGATTAAATATTTTGAGAGCCAATTTAACATTTTACCTTTCTATAGATGGTGGAATGAATACTCATGTTTCAAGATTTTGTCTCGTTCTAGTTCATGAAGTTTTATGACCATTGAAAACGAAGCACATTTTTATGGCTTGTCTCAAAAATTGGGATAGAAAAATGCTTGCCCAGGTTTAGTTACCCAGTTGTTAAACATACATTTTAGTAGACGATCAGTGTCAAAAAGGTAAAATAATCGTCTTTCTCGGACAATAGGATGGGGAAAAACTATACTGCGTGAAAAATTACTCATTGCCTTGCTGTTCACTGCCTATTTACTTTAGGTCTCGTAGGTCTTCTCGTGTTTTAATATGTTTGTGCTTGTGCTAGTAAGCGCAGCTTGAAAGTTTACATTATTATTTTTTCCATATTTTTCAAACGTTTGATGTTACAATATTAGTGTTTTATTGTAACTCAATATTCAATGAAACATTGAGCGTATCCAAGTCAATATACACATAAAAGTATTGGATATATGTGGTTTATTATTCGATACTATCCGATATTTAAGTTGCACCTGTCAACTTAAGAAGGGGCATGTTTGGATCCTATACCATATTCCCTATCGGTTGACCGGTTTGAAAGAGTAAACCAGTAATCCAAGACAAGTATCTTACGGGCTGCAGCATTAATTTTGTTTTAAGTCGTAACCGTTTCTTTGAACAATTTGTCGCAAACTACAATGAGCCCAAATTGCGGGAAATCGCCAAATCTTGCATCACTGGATACGCATATATCGAAGGCGGCGAGTTGGGACTCAGAATTCCAGTCGTCCAGCGTGACACTCAACGTTAAATACGGAAATACGCTCGATAAAATAATCAATACTTTTACTGGCCTTCCATTCCATGCTAAGCTTATGGCGAAAGCATTTTACTAGATGGGATGACGTTACTACAGTTTTAATATTAGCCAGTAGGTCTCTAGGAGATATTGGTCGGCGTCGATATATTATTTAAATGGATTTGGCATGTATTGACATTTTTCAAAACTACGATTTGGATGAAACATCTCAATCAGTTGATAACAAGTATAAATATTATTTTTCCTGTATCATGGAATTTATTATTTTAATATCATTAATATCAAGCATCGAATGAATAGTTAAAATATCCATATGAAAATTATGATCATATTATTTTAACCATTGAAACACGGTATGATCATCGTGTCACTGGATATCTGATGTATATACAGAACCAACCAAGTTTTATATATATTTTTATATAGCTATGGTATAGCTATCTCTGTATAGTGTGGAGTTATGTAATTCAAAATTGACAAGTTACGAAGGTAGATAATTATTTTCAGGAGTAAAATTGGAAGATTAGTCCCGAATCCAAGAGAAGATCTGTCATATAAAATCCTTACAACACCGTAAACTTTATTATCCAGTAGACTGAAAAAGGTGCTAAGCTCGACCCTGTTTTTAAGTAGACCCATCATGATTTAAAGTGAAAGTATCGGTCTGGCCGCTTTATGAAAATGCAAAAACCCAGACTCAACCTATTTACTTCGTAGATAAATTTTAGAAAGTAATGCCTACTTTTAAAAAGAAGCCAGTTATGAAACATTTAATATCCTTTTATATACTCTTGTGGTTTATTGTTGCGCTGTTCCATTTTACTAATGATGTATTTTTTTTTCAGGTGAGTAAGTCTCGATTTCAAAGCAATGCCTGAAAATAGTAAGTACAAATTAAAATTATGTAACAAATACATCTCGTCAGAAAATGAATCCAACGGGGTTCCGTTTACTTGAAACTGATTAAGGAAAGAGTCAATGTAGACAGTTTTTAAATTGCGGTGTTAATTTAAATTATTTATTTCTTGCTAGATTACCTTCAGAAATAATATTGAAAAAATATTCTTCTTACTTTTTTACAGTTCAGTCGACATTAAGCAATATAAATAACCAACGCTAAGTATTATAGTAATAATTGGATGGTGATTGATGTTTTTCTATCGGTGTAAAAATTGGGGTCATAATGTGGCTTTGTCTATAGATTATCGATTATGTGGTCATTATAATATTTGCCTCTGACAAATATTGTATTTGATTATTATCTATAGATCGATCAAAACACAATAAACCTTTCCTATAAAAAGTATTTTTATGAGTTTTATTGTATGGGGAATGGGAGGGTAGTGTATGAGACACCGTTAAATACTTTCTCATGACTCAAAGATAAACATATTGTAATAGCACATTTATGGATATTCAAATTAATTTTGATTAGTATCTACGGACCAACAGTGGGACCAACAGATCACGAAAAATAATTTTTTACAAAAACATTACCCTCTGAAAAAGAACTCGCCTGTTATAACCTATACACTATTCAGTACGTTTGTTAATTCTTCAAATTGCTTATGTCGGGTGTCGAAATGTAAGTTATGAAAGAAAATCTAACATTTATATTGAGTTCAGTAACTGCAAAAATATCAAATTTAGCCACTTTGACAGTATAATAGCTTGATATGACTTAGCGTTTATCCTTTTTCTGAGTTAAGTTACTATAAAATAGACTTAATTGCATCCGAAATCGGAAAATTGGATGTATATATGGTGGCACAATTGCAAAAACTAAGAAAAAGGAAACCGTGGATCATGGTGATTATGGTGATATTGTGTGGCAGAATTCTTTGAAAGAGTCGATGACATTTTAGCAAATATTGAGAGGAACAGAAGTCAATAATAAAGTACGCTGATAAAACAGAAAAAACACTTTAAAATAAAAAGACTTAAAATGGTTATCTTCAAAAAGGGATGAGGATGAGAAAGATTACCAAAAAGGCAAAAGGCAATTAATACATCACAAAATCGACAAGTGATAAACACGTATGTAGGTAGAAGAAAGTGTTCAGAAGTGAGAAATAGGCTCGCATACAAATGAATAAATTGGAAGAATTGCAGAAACCCTAGAAGAAACTATTTCCAGAGAGAAAAACTGAGATTTCTAACTCATTTTGCTTGACGTAAAAGGCGAAAAAAAATAAGACTGCTGATATAGACGATAAAAGGGTCCGTAATGGCATAGATGAATATAGCTAGCTATATTCATCTATGGTAATGGCATAGATGCATATAGCTATTGCGTTAGCTATATTCATCTATGGTAATGGCTCTGAAATCTGGTAGAGCTAATGGTCCAAAAGAAATATATGCTGAAATGCTAAAATATGGAGTAATAAAAAAAATGCATAAATTATCATCCGGTTCCGGAAAAATGGAAGGTAGTGTATATTTCTTAAATCTACAATAAAGGAGACATGCGAAACTGTAGCTATCTCTGTAACCAGTACAATCGGTTGATTACGTAAGATAATTATACGAAATACAATTGAAGGCGATTTTAGAGACAGTGAATAAGAAGAACAGAGCAGTTTTCGTGTAAGCAGGTCATAGGTTGACCAAAAAACGTACACGGTTCAACTTCCTAGATTATAGGTGGTTCTCGAATAGTTTCCCACTCATCACAGTAACTTACATCAAAGCAATTAGAGAATATTGCAAAGGGAACCAAATCTAGACCAAAAATAGATAAACGTCTTTAAGAATTAATTGTCACCACCAAAGGGCTGAGACAAGGGTGTGAATGGTTTGGAGAACGCTGATGATGACTACTAGCCAACGACAGATACGACTTGTAATACATAACGAGGAAACTACTGAAAAAAAAGCTACACTGTATATAGGAAATCAACCCAGCACTCTGATGTATGATATCAGTGAACTTCTTCATGTAATGAGCAGCATAAAGAGTAAATCAGCTTGTAGCACTGATAATCTGTCAATTAAAATTTTCTTGAACCTCCCACTTCCAATTCTGGATGTCCTAGCTTTCTTAATTATTGCGTCCTTCACGAAAGGTGTTTTTCCCGAATGCCTCAAAACTGCGATAATTATTCCTCTTCATAAGGGAGGTGAAAAGGATGTCTTATGCAATTATCGTCCAATTGCTCTGTTGCCTGTACTCTCTAAAATCATTGCAAAGTTATTAAAAAATCGCCTCATGCCATTTCTCCTTAGACATGGCATACTGTCCCCGGAACAGTTCGGATTTTTACCAAACAAGTGTACAAATGACGCCATGTTCTCGTTGCTTCACGATGTCTACTCATCCCTTAACAACAATCTCCCTACTGCTACAGTCTTCTGTGATTACGCTAAAGCGTTTGACTGTGTGTGTCATGACATCTTGTTAAGAAAACTAAATTTTTATGGAATCCGTGGTATTCCTTCGAAATGGTTCCAATCTTATCTTGAAAATAGACAGCAGTTTGTTAGAGCGAACGGTTCTGATTCTGATTGCAGATTAATTACCAGTGGAGTTCCACAGGGCTCTGTTCTTGGGCCTATCCTTTTTCTAATATATATTAATGACATTACATACCTAAAAATCAATGGTAAAATTTCTCTCTTTGCTGACGACACAAGCATAACTGTGGGAGTGATTCTAATACTTTCTCCCTACACTCTTAATATCTCCAGCGATCTCGTCACAATCAAAACATGGTCTGACTCAAATTGGCTGTGTTTCAACGTTGATAAAACGGTAGCCTTATCTTATAAAACAACCTTACAACAAGCTTTGCTACTTCACAACAGCAATATTAAATACGTTGAATCGGCTAAATTCCTAGGTTTGAGTATTAGTGCCAACCTTAAGTGGTCCGCACATATTGATTCTTTAACAAAAAAGCTTTCTTCTGCCTGCTTCGCAATTCGATCGGTTTCGAAGGAACTAAATTTGTCTACTGCCAGGCTCACTTACTTATCTTTGTTTGAATCTCATCTTCGCTACGGCCTTCCCTTTTGGGGCTGCTGTAACAGCGAGCAATTTCGTACCATTTCCAGACTTCAAAAGAGAGCAATTCGTTATTTATTTGGTCTTAATGGCAGAGCTCATTGCGAATACTACTTTAAAAAATATAAAATTCTTACGCTTCCTGCTTTGTTTATTTTAGAAACAACTTGTTTAATACGCAAATATCGAACCATATTTTCCGAAAGGCCACAACTTCCAAGAAGTTATACAATACACTCCCGCTACATCTTAAATCCATCCCTACATTTGCTAAATTTCGTGAAAAAACGAAGGCTTACCTACTAGAAATACCTTATTATTCTATAAATGAGTTTTGCGTGAATTAGATTTTATTTTTTCCTCCATTAATTTTCTTGGGCTTCATGTGCGGCGGTGAAATTTTTTTTATATTATATATATTTTTTATAATAGGTATAGGATTATCTTTTTGACGAATTAGTGATTTTTAGGATATACAGGAATTACACAAAATTAAATACCTAGCTATCAATTTTGGTCATGTTTTGTTTACTTTTCCTCGGTATTTTCAACTCTGCAGCATATGCATATTGCCTGAGTCAAGTTCACCGACATGACCTTCCTTATTTTTCAAACAGCACGTTTCGTTATAATGTATGTTTAATATTTTGATAACACTTGGTTCCTTTACCCTATGTTTTGTGTACTTCCTGTGGATCTAGTTCAACTGCTTATGATGTTCTGTAATATAGTTTTTTTGTTAAATCGTGACCAATTTCAATTTGAAAATTGCTTGTTCTATTTTTATCGTATATATTATTGTATATATTAAGTTTTGTTTTGTATTTGCCCTACTATGGTTAGTTTATTTATTTTAGTTAGCTTTGTCCATAAAATTTATTTGAATTTTTCTGTGGCAATAAAGCATACTTGACTTTGACTTTGACTTGAGTACTATATATATTTTGAAGTTTCTTTCGAAAGAAATAGAAGCAAGTAAAGTTTTTTGCTGTCTTAACAGCATGCAGTGAAGCAAGGAAATAACAACAAAAAAAGTTTATATTCATGAAACCATAATAACGAGCATTTTATTATATGGAACAGAAACCTGGATGATCACGGACATCCAGGACAAAAGTGGAGGCCATGGCAAACAGTGCAAGGAGATCACTTTGCATCTCAAGAAAGAAAGGAATCATAAAGCTGCGGTACAACATATCAAAAAGAAATAGCTGATATATGAACCTATGAGCAGCGTATGGATGAAACAAGACTCCCTCCTAAGCAAAGTCTGGGATAGCTACCGGCTGGAAAAGCCCCTACAAAAATGGCGAAAATAGACCTTATGAGTTAAAGGAACTTGACATCCGAAGAGTCCGAAGATCTAAAGAGGTGGAATTAGGAGATATATGTATACATCTAACTCAAGATATAATAGACAATATGACAAAAAAATTATTTACGCTTTTTGAGTCATTAAATACAATATACGAATTACATTAAAAATTAATGTAAAACGAGAAAACGATTCGCAATAAAAATTAATAGTCAGTGTTTCCTCTAAAAGCCAGTATGCATGCCTAAATGCGATTTGAGAAGCTGTCGATTAAACGGTCCAGCTGAGCTTGTGGAATTCTCTGCCATTCTTCGCGAGCTGCATCTTTTAGCTCTGAAATCGTAAGAGGAGGATTGTTTCGCTCATAATGCATGTGTTTAGAATGTTCCAGGCATGTTCAATGACATTCATATCAAGAGATTTTGCTGACCACCATCACTTGATTATTCCTTCCTCCTCCAGAAAATTATGTAGGGAGGTGCGTTGTCATAAAAACAAATCCGTCACCCACTGCACCTCGGAATAGACGCACAACAGGATTTAAAACTTCCTCGATGTATATAGCACCAGTTACTCTTTTCTCCAAAACTAGTAAAGGTGTTCGTGCACCCCTCATAATTCAACCCTCAAACATAACATTCTCACCTTCAAATGGGGCACGCGGTTGAGCTGTTTCTAGTCGGGGTTGTCGACCTGGACGCATCCAAACTAGTTCTTCGCGAATCAGAAACCAGGCTAAGTCTGATGCCATCGGAAAATTTCACAATATTTCAGTTAGGACCTTGAACTACAATTTGTTTGTTCATAAGCTAATTTGGGAACTCGTAATGGTCTTCTGCAATGCAAATTTACGCTTCTCAATCTGCGTGTTATTGTTTGTCGGGAAACATGCACTCCATCAAGTCTAGCAAGTTCCCTGGATATATTAGTTGTAGGTTAAAGACGATTTCTTATAGCTATCATTGATATCGGCCGGTCTTGTACCGCTGTTGTACATCGTTTTCTACCCCCCTCTGCGGCGATCCTTCATGTCATTTGTCTAATTTTGTATTCATTTTCGATATAGCATATTGGGCAATTCGCGCAATTTCCGCGATACCAGTTTGAATAAAGCCTTGAGTACTCCTGATTTAAACCATATCTTTAGGCAAAATTTAAAATTTCTCCTTAAAAAAGCATTTGAATGGTGCGTTGTTAAATGATTTCACCCGGTATATATCGTAAATTTTTAACCCTCCGAAAATCATAATCTCCGAACCGATACCTCAAATTATTGTACAATTTGCTCTAAAGTCGTTCAAAACTGAACAGTAATTGTCAAAATTGCGTCAAAATTATCTTAGCTCACGAACAAAATTTGTAAACCAGTCCTTCAGTTGCTTGGTCATTCATGCCTACTACTCTGTTGTAATTTGAGCATGCAAAATTGATGTTTTTGCTAAATAACGTTTTCTGGAACTTATTAAGCAAATTATTTCCACCCAGTATACTATTTCTATACCCAGATAGAAATAATTTCTCTCTGTGTTGCTATGTTACCCTGCTACATTAGTATATTGATTAAGGTTTTCATATACATATTATACGCTTCCCACACTTCAACTTTTTATTTTTCACTGCCAGCCAATATTCGCGTTGGTCTTTACCCTCCCCTCGTTTCCCAAAGGAGTCGTTTTATTTCATTTTCCAGCTTCCTCCCAAGTAATCACAATACACCATTGTCGACAACTTGTCGAACAGAACGCAGTATTTAGGATTAACCATATTTGACTACTCCTACCAGACAGTACAGAACGCCAATTTTGTAACAGAATTTGGCATCAAAGACCAAGTGATTCGGTGATTTGGACTAGTAACGTTTTCTTTCATCACAAATATTTTGCAGGGCTTTCATATTCAGTGTAGCAACGTAGAAGTCCATCCTGCAGCTTGTTTTAACTCGTACCAGTATGTATGAGAAATTGGTTCCAGAATCTCAGCAAAATAGGAAAATTATAACTTGACATGAGTTTGACATGGGTTTCTTATTTTGTCATGTTCAAGAG